>JAODAL010032328.1:0-47098 GCA_025379985.1 Phyllomedusa bahiana
ACTACTAAAGATTGCTGGTTTGTAATTTAACTGCAAGGTGGATATATCAACAGTCACAGTGTTAATGGGTAAAATTAAAATGAACACATATTTTGAAATGTATACTGATAATAAAAGTGGAGTTTTGCACCTAACAAAGAGGCCTGCAGTTACTAGAAATGATGTGTATCCAATATAAGTTCAGGCTGCCCAATATCCAGGAAATATTTCAATAGCAAACTGTTAATAATAAAGATTTCCCCCCCTGCTCCCCCTGCCGTGAATTTACAGCGGTAGATGCTGTTTTAAAATTCTCTAGCTAACTACATAAATCTTCAAATCTCTAAAATAACAAAATTGAAAGGATCACAGCTAATAGTAGAGTTTCCCCTTTTGCAAAAATAGACTAATTTCGTTTGAGCTTTTTTGGCCACAGGCAGAGCGCAGGTCCTATCCCTATGAGACGCTGAGAGACACTGAGGCTGAAACAGGAAACGCTGTTCTATGTAAAACGCTGTCATGTGATTTTTTCCAGCCAATCGCAACCATACACATCCCAGTCATGACGTCACACACACATCTCACCCTGCTCTATTCTGTAATCTGATTTGCTGGCCGCCAAATTTACAGGAAGCGCCGAAAAAGGCGCGATCTTAATAGATGATGCTCAGATTTTAACCTTAATTATCGCATGATCTGGAAATTTCGATCACCATAAAAACCTTGCCGATTTCAACTTTGTCGATAAAAATCGCTCAGCACTAGTCAAAAGCTGTTATTTTATTATTGGTCAATGGTGAATTAGATGTTTGGTGATAAGATATATATATATTCAGGTATTGTAAGCACTTGTATTATGCTTGAGAAAGGCTCTGCTGCTATTTTTTGAGCCGAAACGTTGCACTGTTTTGTACTATTGACTCTTTCATAAAGAAGCTTTTTTATGCTGACACCCTACTTTTCATCATTCTGGTCATCATTTCTGGTAATTCTCTTTTTTGCCTTTCTTTTTCCAGTCCAGACCCTCATGACGTCTTCTCCCAGCCACAACTGTTCCCTGCAGAATTTACCACATAAACATGTTAAACTCCACACAGTGAAAGTCCCCCCACCCAACTATACGGCCCTCATTTGCGCCACCAGTAGGTAGGAACACACTCAATATACTAGACAGTCCCCAGATTAGATAGGCGGATAGGAAGAGAGGTAGGTTAGACCTTAAACCTGAGATATGTAGCAGACTCTTCCTTTAACGTAGATAAAGTTCCCCTTCAGTATAGGGCCCCTTCTTGTAAGTAGGCAGGTAGATAGGGCCCCTTAGGTCATGCAGCAAGGGCCACATAGGGCAGGCGATGAGGGCCACTTAGGGTAGGCAATGAGGGCCACTTAGGGAAGAAGGTGTTGAGGGTCACTTAGGGTAGTGAGGGCCATTTGGGGTAGTGAGGGCCACATAGCATAGTGAGGGCTACTTAGGGCCACTTAGAGTAGTAGGTCTACTTAGGGCCACTTAGGGCAGTGAGGACCACCTAGGGTAGTGAGGCCTTCTTAAGTCAACTTAAGGCAGTGAGGGCCACGTAGGGCAGTGAGGGCCAGATAGCGTAGTGTGGGCTACTTAGGGCCACTTAGGGTAGGGAGGGCTACTTAGGGCCACTTAGGGTAGTGAGGACTATTTAGGGCCACTTAGGGCAGTGAGGGACACTCAGAATAGATATTCTCCTCCCAATATTAAAAAAAAATAAAATAATACTCACCTGGGCTCTTCTTCCTTCTCCCTCCGAACTCCGCTCTTTGAATCTGGAGCCGGAGGCGTGATGTTATCACGCCGCCCCCTCCGGGACGCCAGTTGAAGTGTCTACTAAACCCTAAGCCTAGAGATAGGCTTGGAGCCTAGTACAGGCAGCGTCGCGATGACGTCATTGCATTGTGCTGCTGCCTTCAGTGAGCTAAGCGGCCGGTATCAGTGTATACTGGCTGTTTAGCTTAGTCGACGCCTGCACGGCGACTAAGCCAGTGATGCAGCATGTGCTGAGGGTTGCCTGTGGGCCTCCTGGCTCAGGGGCCCGGTCGCAACTGCGACTGCAGTGACCCCTTTATCTACGCCACTGGTATTTGGAACTCAGCCTCTGAGACCACTCAATAATTGCTCCCCCTTCCTGACAGGCAAAAGTACGCACCTTAGGCACCTTCCTCTGACTACCCCTCATCCAAGCACTGCTGAAAACAGATCCTGTGAGCTAGTTTATTATTATTATTATTATTATTATTATTATTATTATTATTTTTATTATTAATAATAATAGGAGGAAAAGTGGTGGTAAGTAGATTTGTGCCACATGCAGGAGTGCCCTGAAATACTTTTTAGGGACAAGTTATAGCACATTTTAGTGAATTTAATGTATTCTAAATTTTCTGTCTCAGCTTTAATTAACATTTAAAGTTCTAATCTTTTCAAATTAGATCCTAATGAACTGTATCAAGTTGTAGGCTCTAGTTTATTGCAATGTATTATATATTTCAAAATGAATTGTTTATTCCAGCATTAATAGTAGAGAATAAATGAAAAGCAGTGAAATCTTTAACTGTAGATAGCATAAATTACTCCAATTGATTTAATTGATTCAGCTACTGCCTCTTGATGAAAATGAGCTTCTAAAGTTGGCTGAAGCTCAATTAAAACCAACATGAGATGTAAAAATTGCACGACATACCATGATTGAGAAGGGCTCATGGGATGCCAGCTTTAATAATGTACCTGGCAAATCGCAGAAAACTAAAAGATTTTTTTTTTGTTTTCCAGTTAGACTAGTTCCAATTTACTTGGACACATCAATGGAAAGCAGTATCAAAAGCATGCAATTAACTTTAATTAACCATCTTTGCATGCTTACATACTGTAATAGCATGATCTCTAGAGCAAATAATATATAACCCAATAAAATTAGCTCAGCTTAGTTCAATTAGGAAGGCAGACCAACACTGAGCTATTATTGATGTTCTATGCTGAGTAGAGACCATTAATTTCACAAGGCAAGATAGTGTCTTTAAGCAGAATTAAGTGTTACAAATGGCATATTCAAATTTATCAGTGCTAAGAAGTCTTCTTGAATTATTACCTGTCTACTTTTCTTCTTAAGTCAAGCAGATAAGCACATAGGACCACATGTATGAAAACTCTTTAGGTGTAAGACTTTCCTTGTTACCCATAGCAACTAGAGATGGCCGAATTTCTCAAAAATTCGGTTCGGTCACTTCGCCGATTTTCCGACAAAATTCGTTTCGGTCCGAAATTACTTCGGCACGAATCACGTTTAAAAAACAGCTATTTCCAGGCTGCCCAGAGGCCTGCAGGGTGCTGCTAGAACGTTGTGCCATGCTTAAATATGCAGAGGGAGCTTGGTTTGGTCTTCATACACATGTTGTGTTTTAGTGTGACACAAACAATTGACTGCCGCCGCTCTTAGAATCGCTCACTATAAAATTCCCTGGGCACTTAGAGGGCAAAAATGACCTCCAAAAAAACTCAAGGCGGGGATGTGCCTGATAAAGTCAGGCTAGCGAAAGCTGGAAAAAAAAAACAAAGCTGAGAGCTCAGGTGGCAACATTTGTGATAGAGTGTGGAGGTGACGGCGGCAGCCACAGCAGCATGAGGTCAGGCAGTGGCACAATGACATTCTGGAGGCGGCAAAACAGTATTAGGCCACAGAGTGGCACAAGCACACAGTGTGGAGGTCATGGCGAGAGCAGCTCATGAGGTTCAGGCAGTGGCACACTGGGACAAGATTCTGGAGGCGGCCAAAAACAGTATTAGACCACAGAGTGCACAATCACACAGTGTGGGAGGTTCACGGCGGGCAGCAGTATGAGGTCAGACAGTGCACAATGGCATTCTGGAGGTGGCCAAAAACAGTATAGCACCACAGAGTGGCACAATCACACAGTGTGGAGGTCACGGCGGCGAAGCAGTATGAGGTCAGGCGAGTGGCCAATGACCATTATGGAGGAGCGGAAAAACGAGTATTTAAGCCACCAGAGTGGCACAATTCAACACATTGTGGAGGTCACGGCGGCAAGCAGTATGAGGTCAGGCAGTGGCACAATGAACATTATGGAGGCGGCAAAAAACAGTCATTAGGCCACAGAGTGGCACATTGATACCGTGTGGAGGGTCACGCAGCAGCAGTATGAAGGTCAGACGTGGCACAATGACATTATGGAGGCGGGGCAAAACCGAGTATTAGGCCACAGAGTGGCACAATGATACAGTGTGGAGGTCCGGCTCCTAGGCAAGCAGTATGAGGTCAGACGTGGCACAATGACATTATGGAGGTGGAAAAAACAGATATTAGGGCACCGAGTGGCACAATCACACACGTGGAGGTCCCACAGCGGCAGCATATGAGGTCAGGCAGTGACAATGACATTATGGAGGCAAGGACGGCAAAACAGTATTAGCCACAGGAGTGGCAATTTGACTACCGTGTGGAGGTCACGGCAGCAGCAGTATGAGGTCAGCGTGGCACAATGGACATTATGGAGGTTGAAAAACAGTTATTAGGCACAGAGTGGCGACAATCACACAGTGGAGGGTCACAGCGGCAGCAAGTATGAGGTCAGGCTAGTGGCACAATGACAAAATTCTGGAGCTGGCAAAAAAGGAGTAGGCCAAAGGTGGTACAATGCACTGTGTGGAGGGCACGGCAGGTGCAACAGCAGCAGCATAAGGTAGACAGTGGCACAAATGAAACAGTGTGGAGGGCGGCAGCAGCCGGGCAGCATCATGAGGTCAAGACAGTGGCACAAATGAACAAATTCTGGAGGTTGGCAAAAACAGAGTAGGCCATCAGTGTTGCGTAGGGCACGCAGCAGCCACTTGCGAGCAGCATGAGCGTCAGACAGTGGCACAATGACACAGTGTGAGGGGCACGACAGGAGTCACAGCAAGCATGCATGAGGTCAGAGAGTGGCACAATGACATCTGCAGGTGGCAAATTAGTATTAGGCCACAGCGCGAGGCACAATGACTGAGAGCGGACGTCACGGCGGCAGCAGGCCATGAGTCAGGCAGTGGCACAGATGGACAGAGAGTGGAGGTGATGACAGGAGAACAGCATGAGGTCAGAGAGTGGCACAATGCATTCTGGAGGTGGCAAAACAGTCACAAGGCCGCCAGAGTGGCACAATGACACTGTGTGGATGTCACGGCAACAAGCAACAGCAGCAGCAGCATGAGCACATAGAGTGGCACAATGACAGAGTGTTGATGGTGGGTGGCATACCAGTCCCTGGGTAAAGACGGTGGTAGGTAGGCAGATGGAGAAAAAGAAACTATCAGCAGATGTGTGGCAATCAGGCGGGTGGGGTGGCGGATCAGAAATAGTGGCTGAGGAGCGTAGTTTGAACCCAGACTGAACGCCTAAGGCATTGGTGTGTGGAAATCCTGGCCGATCCACGCCTGATTCATCTTGACAAAGTCAGTCGTTCAACATTTCCCGTGGACAAGCGGGTTCTCATTGGGCGTAACGATTGGCCCCCGCCCGTACTGAAAACACCCGCTCTGATGCCACACTACTGGCTGCGGCAGGACAGCTTCTCCACTGCAAAACTCGGCAAGTTTCGTGCCACAACATCAGATTTTGGCTGCCCAGTTGTCCAGCGGATTTCTACTTGGGGTTGGCAGTGAGTGATGTCCAAGTAGGCCACACCTGGTTGGTTCAGGGAATGCTCCAGGTCCTGCTGCCTGCTGCTGCTGGTGACTGCCCTCCTCACTAGGGGTGTGAAGGAAGCTGCTCATTAGTGACTCACAGACTTAGGTTACTGCTGATGGAAGTGGTACGGCTCTTACCCCCCCACCTTCCACCAAGCAGCCGCGGGCAGTAGTACTTGTGAGCGCTGAGGAACCCCTCGGTCAGACCTGTCAGAGGAGGGACGATCCGCACATATGCAGCGGCCAATTGATTACGGAGGATTTCACTATGTATTTGAGTTTGTCTTCCCTCTCAATAGCAGAGGGAAAAAGGCTCCATTTTGGACCGGTGCGAGGGGGGTCAATAGGGTGGAGAGCCAGAAGTCATCCCTCTGACGGGATGCTGACTATTCGGCTGTCACTAGCCAGGAAATAAGCATGCTGCGGGACATCTGCACAAGTGACACTCCGAGGGCTCACCTGCCTCATTTCCACTGTATACTGCCACGGTGCTTGGGATCATCTGCCTCGTCTTCCTCATCTCATCCACCTCCTCCAGCTGCTCCTGCTCCTCCTCTCTTTCACCTGGGTAGAATATTCCATCATTTTCACCAGACAATGCTTCTGCTCCAAATGTCCTCCTCCTCCTCCTTCCTCCTCCTCCTTTTCAGTCCCCACCGGAATCATGTGGCCACGAGATGTATGTCGCCTCCACATCTACAGTCCCCTGCCCAGGACAGAGTATTTCAGCATCTGTTCCAGGACATGAAGAGTGGAAATGACGTTATTCTATCCGTAGTATCCTGGCGACTGGACAAATATCGTGGCCTCCTTCGAATGGCCTCAACAAATGGTCAGTGTGTCACGTCATGGAGCTGCACTGGATGGACACTCCAAAGTTACAACAGGGAGTACTTCTGTCTGCCTGGATCATCAAAAAATCGTTAATGGCCTTTCTCTGTTCATACAGTCGGTCCAAATGTGCAGGCTGCGAATTCCATAGGGGTGGAAAACATCGCATATCAGAGCGTGCTTGGGAGGCCGTTCTGCCGCTGCAACTCGAGGAGGGTGTTCCTGGCTTTGTACGAATGGATTAATGTGCATGCCAAGTTATCCTGGCCATTTTCAGAATGTCTGAAGATCGGTGGAAGACTTCAGGAACCTTTTTACATCCAGATTGAACAACATGCGCCCATGCAGGGCGCATGGACCATCCCTCCTCGGTGCAGCCGGACACCATGTTCCTCCATTGTCCGTCCACCTTGGTTCGATTTGCAGTTGGCGGGAGAGAAGAGAAAGCCACACATACGATTACTTCTGCATGAGCGGAGCAGTTCCTCCCCTGTGTGGACTTCGTTTCGCCGAGCAAGCTAGGTGTAGAGCTCGTGACACCGCTGTGCCCTTACACATTGGTATGAGCGAGCAGTACTTGTGGAGGACTGAGATGGTGGTGGTGGCGGAGGAGGAGGAGGCGGACATTGGCCGCATGGAGCAGCAGTTTGACAACGTGGAGGAGAAAGCGGCGTCTCCTGTCCAAGTTGTTGGTGTGCCTGGGCAGGAAGCTCATTCACCCAGTGGGCCTTTATAGGGACATGTACTGGCCCTGGACCGTTAGTTACAGCTCAGACTGTAGCCGCGCTGCCGTGTACCTTGGATCAAAAACCGATAAGCTCAAGGGACTGACCCACTTTCTGTTTCTACATATTTATGAAGTGCTGGTACTGCCTTTTTGGAAAAGTAATTACGGTTGGAACTCTCCATCTCGGGCTCGGCACAAGCCATTAGTTCTCTGAATGGTGCGAGTCACAATTTGGAAAGGGAGGGATGCAGTTACCAACAACTTGGACAGAGAGAAGCACGGTCAGCTGCTGCTCCTTTGGATGGTTGGACGCATATTTGTCTCTTTACAATCGCCCTCTGCTGAACGACGGCTGGGCGCCCTATGGTAGCGAGGGAGCAGGAGCTCTGGACCGGGGAGAGGATTATGTCAAAGAGAATACAGCTGCCTTCTGCAGAGGTGGTTGGGAGCCTTGACTGGTGAAATGGCATATGCGTGCCATGGCCGCTGCTGGCTGCTGAGCGAGCAGGATGGACCACCACATCTGAGCCCGTTTCTCCCAGGCCACCGGATGGTGATGACGCTGCATGTGTTGACGCGGGCCGTTGTGCAACGTTAGCTCCTGGCCACGCTTCACTTTCTGCCACAGATTCTACATTATACCATATTCTGCCTCCTCGTGTTGTATTGAGCATAAAGAACTGCCACACCGCCGAGTAGTGATTTTACCGCCCAACGCTCCGCATGAGTGACACTACTGCGCCGTGCTCGCTGAGCCCCTGTGCCGCTACTGTCTTGGACATGCCGAAGCGGAGTTCTTCTACCCCCGTGGCCTCGCCTTGGCTCCCGACCTCCACACTGCTGCTTACCCTGCTGACTGCACGGCCAACAACCCACTTGATGGCTGCGCCGCTGCTGACGCGCAAGCTGTCGCCTCTTCTCCTGACGATTGATGAAGCCCTTGCTTCCAACCCCGGCTCCAAGTTCGGTCGGCTACAATCAACTTATATTTGTGTTTCATCGTCACTCTGTCCTCATCACCGGTCTGGTAAGCGAGGCTGACCTTCACCACATGACCTCCCATGCCACTCTCCACTAGCTATACTTTGCCGGCCTTACTGCAAGAAGCTGGGGATATTGGCCCCATTTCTTCGCTGCCCGTAGCTGCTTGACTGCCTCCTCAAAATTGTTCATCCTCGCTAATATTGGCGCTGAGCCCAAGACCTCATAGTAGATCCCTGGCTGAGGGAATCTGGATGGTGACAGAGGCGGGCCTGAGGGACTGGTGAGGGGCCGCTGACCCGCTCCGGGCCATTGCCAACTAAGTGTTGTGTCTGAGGTTCCCACCGACTCTTGGGCTGGGGGTTGCTCAGATGTCATCTGGGAGGAACGAGGATGACCTAAGTCAACCAATCACGAATACCTTGGGTTGCATGAAGACAACACACGGGGCCGCTAGATGACAGCGGCAGTTTCAGTTGTGGCATCACGAGTGACCCATGCTGCGACGCCCCTCCCCTTGCGTGCTGCGACCCTTGGGCCCGTTTCAGAACAGTTTGTGCCAACTGCACTCGCAGTTGCAGAGCCTGCTGCCACCTCTCTGTCTGACATACTGTATGTTCTAAAAATGTACAGACCACTGTTTGATGATAGCTATCTGTATATGATAAATATACACCCTGTTTTTGACTCCAAATGAACCCAAGTAGTAAACAACAGCTTGGGTTACCCTTGGATATACAATTGCGCTCCACAAATGGCAGGAAAAATTTTAGCTTGTATGTGTCGTTACAAGCACTGTTGTGTTGTATAAATGTAAAAAGCACAAACAGGCTTAATTAAACCTGTCGCTTTGTGAATTATGCTACAAGAAAAATGTATATATTTCGGTGTTGAAAAAGGACGGTTTATTTTTGTCAGCACTAGCAGCAAACAACGCTTAATTAACCCTGGATGTAAAATTGCGCGATAGAATTGAGCCACCACAAACTAGTTAGCTTTGTAGCGTGTTACAATTGCGTGTTTTCTAACGCACACAACAAGGATGATACAGTTGTACTAATTAGCCTTTGCTGTGAATTAGGCTACCAAAAAAATTATATATATTTGGCGTTGAAAAAAAAAAGACCGGTTTATTTTTGTTCAGCACACCAGAAAAACAAACGTTAATTAACCCTCTGGGATGTAATTGCCGCCCAAAGAAATGAGCCGCACAAACTAGTAGCTTTGTAGCGTGTTTACAATTGTGTGTTTTCTACGCCACACAACAAGACATACAGTTGTAAATAGCCTGTGCTTGTGAATTAGGTACCAAAAAAACAAATATATATATTTGGCTGTTGAAAAAGACGGTTTATTTTTTGTCAGCACACCAGCAAAAACAACGCTTAAATTACCCCTGGATGTGTAATTGCGCCCAAAGAATTGAGGCCGCACAAACTAGTAGCTTTGTAGCGTTGTTACAATTGCGTGTTTTCTACGCCACACAACAAGAGATACAGTTTGTAATTAGCCTTTGCTGGCTGAATTAGGCTACCAAAAAAATATACTAATATATTTGGCGTTTGAAAAAGACGGGTTTATTTTTGTCAGACAACCAAGCAAAACAACGCTTAATTAACCCGCTGGATGTAAATTGCGCCAAAGAATTGAGCCGCACAAACTAGTAGCTTTGTAGCGTGTTACAATTGCCGTGTTTTCTACGCCACCAACAAGAGGATACAGTTTGTATTTAGCCTTTTGCTTGTGAATTAGGCTACCAAAAATATATATATATATTTGGCGTTGTAAAAAGACGGGTTATTTTTTGTCAGCACACAAGCAAAACACGCTTAATTAACCCCTTGGATGTAAATTCGCCACCAAAGAATTGAGCCGCACCAACTAGTAGCTTTGTAGCGTGTTAAAAATTGCGTGTGTTCTACGCCAACAACAAGAGATACGTTGTAATTAAAGCCTTTGCTTGTGAATTAGGCTTCCAAAAAAACAATATTATATTTGGCGGAGTTGAAAATGACGGTTTATTTTTGTCAGCACACAGCCAAAAAACAACGCTTAATTAACCCTGGATGTAAAATTGGCCAATGAATTGAGCCGCACAAACTAGTAGCTTTGTAGCGTGTTACAATTTGCCGTGTTTTCTTACCGCCACACAACAAGAGTACAGTTGTAAATAGCCTTTGCTTGTGAATTAGGCTACCAAAAAAAAAATATTTATATTTGGCGTTTAAAAAGACGGTTTTTTCTTGTCAGCACACCAGAAAACCCTAACGCTTAATTAACCCCTGGATGTAAATTGCGCAATAGAATTCAGCAGCCAAAAATGAAGTGGTATTTGTATTGAAAAAACGCTTTTTTTTTTAAAATGAAACAACAGGAAGGCTTAGATCCCCTTTGGGATATTGAATTATTGCAGCGCAGTGGACCACATGGTTTTCAGATCCAAACCCCAAAAAATAAAAAGAACTTTCAGAGAACGTTTGAGAAAAGTGAACACCCCAAAAAAATCGCTGGAAAAATCGTTCTTCAGAAGCGCTATCACCCGCAGCAGCCCCTTCCCTATCAGTACAGTAAAGGGGGAGTGTGGCCCCAGGGCGCGCTCGGTCTTATATAGTGGGGGAGGTCACAGAATCCCCCCGGTCTCTATTGGCTTCATCTCTGCACAGTCAGCAGGATGCCCTTCTTCCCCCCAGAGTGCTTTGCCCATTTTTGCGCCATTGCCCACCATTTTATCAATCAAAAAAAAACACACTTCGTTCACCCGAAGTACCCCAAAGTTCGACTTCGTTCCGAACCGAAGTTTTCCTGAAATTCTAAACGAATTCCACTTCGTTAGAATCAATTCGCCCATCTCTAATAGCAACCAATCAGAGGTCCCCTTTCATTTCATATAGTGCTATGAAAATACAAAAAGGGAGCTCTGATTAGTTGCTCTCTGTAACAAAGAAAGTCTTAGACCTAGACAGTTTTCAGAACGCCCACAGAATGCCCCTTCATGTTAGGCGCATAAGAAAGTGGTGAAGCTTGTGCCTAACAGCGCATTACTGCGTTCAACAGTGGAGCCGACACAGTGAGTAACACTGGCGGCTGAAAATCCGTTCATTGTAGACTACTGAACGAATTTTCTTTTAAAATCTGTGGGATGGTTTGTTATCAGTTTCCAGACCACAAGCCGTCTGAAAATCTGAGCATTAATCCATGCCGTGTAGATGGACCCTAATAATGAAAAATCAGGTAAAAAAGTCTTTTAGAAGGATGTAGCATATGAATACAGGATTGTGAAGACCATCTAAAGATCAAGTTTTAAAGCAACAACGAGTGATATTGTGTAATGCTATTTGATTATCTAATTGAGCCTGTAAATTTACTTTGTGTACACAGAGTTTAAAAAATTGCAGAGAACACATTGCAAAAATATTAACACCATGGAGTAATTCCTTGTATGATATTGTATAGGATGATTGGTTATTTATAAATGTATAGTATACTGTATATAGAGATGTAACAGAACAGATAGCACACAAAGTTATCACAGCATAGAATGTTAACTTTTTCAATGCTTTTCAATGGCCTTTATTGATAGATAAGAGCAGATAACATGAAAAGCCTCGATATCACGGTCAAGCTGGAGTCTGCTGCACCTGCATAGTATTTAAAACATTACGAAAAATTATATGCACAAAAGAAAATATTTTTTGCTCTGTTGTGTGTCACACACAATGGTTTCTTAAAGGGGTTTTGCCACGATGTAATATTGACGTGGGATCCTCCAAAATGGGTATTTAATCACTTTTCTAAATATATGTGATTACAAAAATTGCAGTCTGAGAGAGCTTGTTATCTTTTGTCTTTTCACATGAGTAAACTTGTTGTTATCCACTTGTAACATTTGATTCTGGCTTTATCAGCTCTACCATGTCTGATTTTACCTTTTCAGATTTACAAATCAAAATTATATTCCTATTAATTTTTTTTTCTGCTTTTTCTATTGGTCTAGTCCATTGCAAGCTATTCCTTTATCTTTGCCTATCCTCTTCACTTAGACTCATTCAGTCTTTCATATTAACACATGGGGCGACATCAATGGAGGTGCCTTTTTTGGTGTAATTTTCACCAAAAAAATGTTGTTTCCCCATTTTATAGATTTATGAACAGTTGTGCGCCCAAACTTGGCGCAGTCTTCAGGAGACACAGCACTTTTAATTGCACCAAGAATGTGCCAAAGTTTGTTGTGAAACTGGCATAAAAAGTTTGGCTCATATCTCTCTATGTGCCAAAATGTTTGGTGTATAACACTTTCATTCATACTGTCTAATATACACTCCTATATATCTATTAAACACCAGTACATAGGCACCAAGTTACATAAATGTCGCCCATGGTGCTTCATTGGTCCTTCATGTGAATCGGTCCCATTTCTCATACATACATACCAAGAAAACACCAGAACGAGAGTATATGATCAAAAATGTACAAATCTTTATTGAATAGACAATCATTAAAATCATTAAAAATATGAGGTACAAAGAATCACCAAGTGGTAATATAGGTGATCATATAATCAAGTCAACACTACTGTAAAGAAGATGTAATTTTGGGCTTGTATCAAAATATATAAATATGTCTGCCAGTTATGACCAAATGCTCCTAATCAGTGTCACTACACAGATTAACCCAAATACCGAGCCGACACATAGAGCCCCACAATACACGTGGTACATAACAAGTATAACTAAGGCAAAGCTGATACTTAACCAATCAAGTGGTGACTAGAGGATATCACCTATGGCCCCAACGCGCGTTTCGCGTTTAGATCGCTTCCTCAGGGGGTGATAACGTTACCTCAGTCTGACTCGCTATAAGTAGTAACTGGGATGATCAACACCTGGGGTATTCTCGGCGCCTGCGTTGTGTTCGGAAGGAAGGCGTCATGTACCCCACTTCCGGCAATCTCGCGCCACTACGCGTGCGCGAGAGAACGAATCTCCCGGACATGCGCACTAGCACTGTTGGATGCCGAGGCAGGTACTGGCGACACTTCCCCACACCAGGCATGCGCACAACCTCAGGCAGATTCACAGCAGCGGATCAAAAGGTAATGTCGTTCCTAGCAGTGATCACTGCATAATACTACCCGCAAGTGATCCAAACATGTGCTGTGAAGCAATAATCATCATCTTCTAACTCTGAGCTACATAACAACAAATTGTAATACATACATATATATAGTCATGGCAAAAAAGTTGTAAATAATACACAATACACAAATCCAATAGCATAACAGTAATAATATCAATATCATAGCAAAACATAATACTGGATCTGTATTCTTTCGGTTATCAATGGCAATAGTTAATCCTTCATTGTGCCAGTTCTTATGTTGGAATCCATTGATCCAAAACTGTACTGTGATTTTCCTGTATGTTGTATGAAAGCCATATAGTAATATCCCAGGGTCTTAAATATTTCAGCTGACAGAAAAAAGGAAAAGTTAAAAATCAATTAAAAACATAGATCGGAGTATCGTGGAGAGTAATCACCTATGCATCAGATCTCAAAACCATATATTAGTCAGCCAAATGGACTAAGTACTTATGCATCATAAAAACGATGCAAAGTTCAATTTCTCGTTTAATCCTGCAGGGGTCATAGTATTCAGAGCCACAATCCATTTCGTTTCTTTCTGTTCAAGGATTCTCATGCTATCGCCACCTCTGATCCCTAGATGTACCAGATCTATGCCTTTTACCTTCAACAATCCTGCATTACAATCGTGATATTTGAGGAAATGTCTCGGTAGTGTTTTTAGTTGATCAAACGCCTCTCTTGCTGCTGTTATGTCCCGTACATGTTCCCGTGTCCGCACTTTAAGCTCCCGTGTGGTTATCCCAATATATGCTTTTAGGCATGGGCAACATGCCATGTATATCACATTCTTTGTGTGGCATGTAATAAAATGTCTGATCCTATATTCGCGTGCACCATCCGATGAATGAAACACATCAGTTTTAATCATATTACAACATGCCACACATTTCCCACAGGGAAAGAAGCCTTGTTTTGGACCTCTCGTGCTAAAAGGGTTGCAATTTTGAACTACGTAGTGGCTCCTTACTAGATGATCCTGTAAGTTAGGAGCCCTTCTTGCAGTTAGCAAGGGGAAGTCTGAAATTTCTTTTGCTAAAACAGAGTCAGTTTGTAGTACACCCCAATGCTTAGCAAGGATCTCACGCAATTTGGGCCATTGTTGGTTATACGTTGTTATGAACCGAGTACATCTCTCGGCTCTTTTATTGATTTTTCTGTTCTTAGATTGTAACAGTTGGTTTCTTGGAGTTGACTTTGCCCTCCAATACGCCCTTTTCATCATCCTTCCACTATAGCCCCGCTGTAAAAGCCTCACCTTTAAATCTCTTGCCTGATGTTCAAATCTAGCATCCGAGGAACATATACGGCGCATTCGTAAGAATTGTCCAGTAGGTACTGCCCTTATAGTGGAAGGACTATGGAACAATGAGGCATGGAGTAAGGCAGTCACAGAAGGTTCCTTGCGGAAAACATCTGTTTGTATCATACTCATCTCATCAATCTCAATGGATATATCCAGGAATTCGATTTTCCTCATATCTGCCTTGAATGTCAGTCTAATGTTGATAGAATTATTATTGAGGTGTTCCATGAACAGTGCCAGCTGGGCCATCGATCCGTGCCATAAAAATAGCACATCATCGATGTACCTCAGTGCTATAGTGTAACATATGATCATGATACCTCATACAGCTACTAGACGTAGCCTGTGATCCTTGCTTTGTATTTTACTTTACAACGTGAGAGCTGCATTACTGGGTTTCTAAAGGGGGTCCCCTTTAATCATTACAGGCAGTCCCCGACTTACATCGTTCTGACTTACATACGTCCCCTAGTTACAAACGGAGACTTATGGGGCGTGGCTGACATTCAACACTGAGTCACGCCCCATGATAACCAAGTGCCAGCATGCCACAGCTGCACGAGATACAAAAAGTTAGGTGAAATCTTCTTAAAAAGGGCACAGACAGCAAAACAAATGTAAAAACTGTTTCCTGTACTATCCAAAACTAAAAAAAAAATGTTTTTGCTTGAATTACATTTAATAAATATACCTGTTCCGACTTACTTACAATTTCAACTTAAGAACAAACCTACAGTCCCTATCCCGTTTGTTACCCGGGGACTGCCTGTATTGTATTGTTCAGTTCACTTAACATTTTTTTCTTCTCTCTGGTGTACTTACTATGACTTTATGCTATGCAATATCATATCTTTCTGCTATTGATATATAAGGCTCCACTTAGTGCCTTTCACACATTACAAGATGCATATTTAGTCATTGGACAAAACATCAGCAGATTTGGCTTCCAGTACCATCTCTACGCTGATGACACCCAATTATATACCTCCTCCCGCGACATCACTCCTGCTCTGCTATAAAACACCAGGGACTGCCTGTCCGCTATCTCTGACATCATGTCCTCCCTGTATCTTAAACTAAACCTCACTAAAACTGAACTTCTAGTCATGCCACCATCTACTAACAGACCTCACCCTGCTATTTCTGTTTCAGTGTGTGGCACACCATAACTCCTAGGCAGCAGTCCCGCTGTCTTGGGGTTATACTAGATTCCGATCTGTCTTTCATCTCCTATATCCAATCCCTTGCCCGCTCCTGTCACCTGCACCTTAAGAACATCTCCAGAATCCGTCCATTTCTCACTGTGGAAACAACTCAAACTCTCATTGTTGCTCTTATTCATTCTCGTCTCGACTACTGTAACTCCTTGCTTATCGGTCTCCCTCTGTGCAAACTCTCCCCTCTCCAATCTGTCCTGAATGCAGCAGCCAGGCTTGTCTTTCTTTCCAGCCGCTATACTGATGCCTCTACCCTGTGTCAGTCACTGCACTGGTTGCCTATCCAGTACAGGATACCACATAAACTCCTCACTCTCACTCATAAAGCTCTCCACAACGCTGCTCCTCCCTACATCTCCTCCCTCATCTCTGTCTACCACCCTACCCGCTCTCTCCGCTCTGCTGATGATATCAGGTTACACTCATCAATCATCCGAACCTCCCATGCCTGTCTCCAAGACTTCACACGTGCGGCACCAGTTCTCTGGAACATGCTACCTCGGGCGATCAGGCACACTCAGAACTCTCATAGCTTTAAAAGGGCCCTAAGCATACATCTTCTCACTCTGGCCTACCAGAATCCCTAATGCTAACACCCCCCCTACACTCCCTAGCGCACTCATATCATTTTCGTCACTTAACTGTATATAGATGTACTGTTCGTGTGGCAGGTTCATCCGAATTCTACGTATAACAACCCCATATTTATGTCACATGGCTGGACCATTGTAAATCAAGCACTTCTTACCCTTCGTCTCTCCCGTACACCCTAATAGATTGTAAGCTCTTGCGAGCAGGGCCCTCTCACCTTGTGTCTCATCTGTAAGTAGCTTTTCATTGTGCAATGTATTTCTTTTGTCTGTACCTACACCCTCCAAATTGTAAAGTGCTGCGGAATATGTTGGCGCTATATAAATAAAGATTATTATTATTATTATTATTATTGATACTATTCCCATTACAGAGATGGGTTTTCATTGCCAGTTCTACTATAATATTTTGCTCTCATCAACTGTTTTAATGCACTGTCTTTTCAACATCTATACTGCTATAGTAATTGTATGCTACTGGATGTGTCTTGTGAGTTTATGGTATTAAGTATTTCATCTAGTGGTATGCTATAATTATTAGTGGGACTAATATATCAGTTACCTCCCATGTACAAGTGCATCTCAAAAAATTAGAATGTCACTGAAAAGATAATTTATATCAATAATTTAAGTCAAATAGAGACACCCATAGATTGTATAGACTCATTACAGTGTGAATTACAAGGTTTAATATAATACATTTGTGAGCCCTATGATAAATAAAAAGATACTCCTGGAGAACCCCTTTAATTTTCAATGATATTCTAATTTTTTGAGATGCACTAGTATGTATTAGTCCCACTGATGATTTAAGCATAAGCCTGCATGAAACATATGTGGGAATTGTTTTTTGTTGCTTATTGCCTCTTTTGGTCTGTTAACCAGTAACACCAGGGTAATAGTTTAGGGGTCATCAGAAGTAAATAATGTGGGGTCACTCTTGTTAAAGGGACAGGTTTTAGGAAGAAACTCAGGATTAAATAAAGATAGCTATTGTCTTTCCTAGATCCCCACATCAGACACTTTCTTCACAATCCACAGTTTATTATTGCATGGATCACGCTTCGCTCAGTATAGCAGCCTATTAATGAAATGGATATTGTTGATATATGCTATGAAAAGTATAATGTACTAATTTCTTCTTTGTGTTTATGTGGTGGTTAATGAGTTTTTGGACATTACATTTTGTATTTTATTGGTCTATAGTAGTGTTTCCCTTAATAGTAGACATTGCCAGCTGTCCCATACATACATGTACAGATGTGTCCACCATTACCTGTTCTTTTGACTAGTTAAGTTGTCTATTTTTCATGATAGCCGTTGGATACAATATGTAGTTCAATAGCAGCAGCTGTTTACAGGCATCAGCATGTCAGCATGTCACACCACCCATGTTCAACACATGAACTGACAGAGGCACATTCAGCAAAACCAATGTAAAAGAGGTGTTAACTTATTATTCAAAACTAACAAAAAAAAATAAAAAATTACCTGTTTATTCATTTACAAATTCAACTTAAGAATAAACCTACAAAAACTGTCTCATTCATAACTCGGAGACTGCCTGTAACTTTATTATTTTGTCTATGAACTTGTGTTAGGTCTTTTTTGCAGGCTAATGTGTAGTTTTTATTGTATCATTCTTTAGTAAATGCTAATGTTTGATCACTTTTTATTCCAATTCTTTGGGGAGGGAAAAAAATGCAGTTTTTGAAGTTTGGTTATAAATAGAAATGACCAACCCATTATAGGAAGGTATCTTGTCTGAGGCTTTGACAGATAAGGAAGCAACACATATGATCAATAAATATCCAAAGGTACATATTTTTTATGGGGTACCAAAAGTTCTAAAGGAAGAATTTCCCCAGAAATGCCCATCGGGCATAAATTCTGTAGGAGAAAAACTAAGTCAGTGAATCGATGGTCATCTGCAACCGTTAGTACAAAAGGTATGGGTATTTAGAAGACTCTAAAGAGGTACTATATACCTTAAATACATTTGAATGGTCTACACAATTTGCATGGTGTACTTGTGATGTTTTAGGCTTTAATTCATGCATTAACACATGCATTAGCACAAGAAGCAGTGGCACATCCTTTATGTAAATATTACCATTATGATTCTGATTTTCATCTATTTATTTTAATATGTTTAGACTAACTTCTACAGTACAATTATTTCTTTTTTGATGAATGTTACAATTTACAAATAACCAGAGTACCGATGTCGCCTAATGGTTTCCTATCCCTGGCAAGTCTTTTTATGGCATTGTGAATGGAGGTTTTTATCTTATTTCTCCCAGATTCAATCTACAATAAGATTGTCCAGTATGGGAGCTATATAGAAGACCTATTAATAATTTGGAGTCACAATATGCTACTCATACAAGATCTTTTATCTTATCTTAACCACAATGTTAACCTGTGATTTAAGGACAATTTTTAAAGATACAAAATGTCCTTTCTTGATATTCTGCTATATGGTATATCACCTAAAACAAAGCATTGTAGCAATCTCAACAGGTGAATATATCAGAGCTAAAAAAAAAAACCTGCACTAATGACACAGATTACAAAAAAGAGGACAGTAACATTAGCCAAAGATTAAAAAATATTTGAAAGCTGGGTTACCATTACTGCATTTGAAAATAAGCAGAATTCAAGGTAATGCAAGTTGAATTCATTTTTTTCAAAAGATACAGTTAAGATTTTAGTAAAGTAAACATTTACCAATTTCTGTAACAAGATACGCTGTTATCAGATGCTCTAAGGAATAAGGTATGATTTGCAGTGTTTCACACCATGGTCCAGGCGTCTGGCCACAGGCACATCCACTCCCAGGTCTCTTCTTACGGCACCTATACTCACCAGGCCCCATCCTGCTTTCTCCTGGACCTGTACACACCTCACACATCATGCTGAGAGACGCAACTCCATCTGCCGGCCACTAGGGGTGCGCGAGCCAAAATTATGCATTTAAAGGGCCATGGCACTGTAACGGCCGGGATATTGGATCCTCTGGACCACCGCAAGCGATGGTGTAAGCCACGCCAGGGAGTGGAGTGTAAGTAGGTCCCGGTTTTTACCAGAGCCCGCCACAAAGAAGGATGGATCAGGAACACGGCAGAGACTAGTACACGGATAAAGCTTTCTCTAGGGCACGGAGGCAACAAAGATTCAGCAGGGACGTGACGTGGACACATACAGTATATAGGGTCAGCGCCCGGCAATTATCCAATCACTGGCGCGCTGTCCCTTTAAATTCACATGAACGAGTGTGCGCGATAGAGAGCGCGTGTGCGCATTCCAGCTGACGGGGGAGAGCGCAGGACAGGAGCGTGGATAGGTAAGCAGATGTGATGGGTGCGCCCGGGTACCGTAGCCCGGTCAGCGGTGGCACCCGTTCCCGCCGGGCGCCTGGAGATGGGGACACGGGTGCGCCCACGACCCGCAGAGCGGGACGCAACGCCACCCATTAAAGTACTCCCCCCCTTAGACCTCCCTTCTTTTTAGCCTGAAGGAACCTGCGGATGAGATCTTGATTCAAAATATTCGATTCTGGCTCCCAGGATCTCTCCTTGGTCCGAAGCCCTTCCAATCTACAAGGAAGAAGCTTTTCCCTCCAGGGGAGGCGATACATTCTTCTGAGAAAAGCGGTTCAGGACCAGAGGCTTGAGGAGGGAGACATAGAAGGAGTTTTGGATCCGGAGCGATGGGGGTAAGCAGAGTTTGTACGTCACTGAGTTAAGCTGCCGGAGCACCTTGAAGGGTCCCAGGAAGCGAGGACCCAACTTGAGGCTGGGAATCTTCAGACCTACATACTTTGAAGAAAGCCACACCATGTCCCCTGGGAGGAATGTCGGAGCCAGTCTTCTTCTCTTGTCTGCCTGAGACTTCATACGAGCGGAGGCCCGAAGTAGGGAACGTCGAGTCTCTTGCCAGATGGCCTTGATATCCCGAACTTGGTCATTTATAGCGGACACCTCTGAGCCTGTAGGCAGGGGAAGGGGAGGGCGCGGCCATAGACTACAAAAAATTAAGAAGCATCGGCTGCATCCGAGTCACGATGGTTGTTAGAAAACTCGGCCCAGGGGAGCAGCTCGGCCCAGTTGTCCTGACGTCCGGAAACAAAATGACGCAAATATTCTCCCAGGATTTGATTAACTCTTTCCACCTGTCCGTTGGACTGAGGATGGTAGGCTGAAGAAAAGTCTAGCTTGACTTACACATAGGAACATAGCGCCCGCCAAAATCGGGATACAAATTGAACTCCCCGATCGGAGACGATGTGCGAAGGTAACACATGCAGATGGAAAATGTACCGGAATAAGTGAGCGGCCAATTGTGGTGCAGAGGACAGGCCAGGAAGCGGCACGAGGTGGGACATCTTCGAGAATCGGTCCGTGACCACCCAGATGACTGAATTTCCCGAAGACATAGGTAGGTCCGTGATGAAATCCACGGCTATGTGTGTCCAGGGGATTTCTGGAACTGGCAGTGGATGTAAGAGACCTGCGGGCCCGTGACGTGGGACCTTGTTTCAAGCGCACGTGACACAGGAGAGGGTGAAGTCCTTTACATCTTGTGCCAGAGTTGCCAAGAGATTCTTGTGATCCGTAAAGATGTCAAATGGGTGACGCGTCCCCTCCAGCAGATGTCGCCATTCCTCCAGGGCCAACTTGATGGCCAAGAGCTCCCGATCCCCAATGGCATAATTCCGCTCCGCCGGTGAAAAGGTCTTGGAGAAGAACCCATACGTGAGAGTCTTTCCGTTGGGGCCTCTCTGTGTGAGGACTGCCCCCACGGAAGAGGCATCCACCTCCATAGAGAAGGGCTTCTCAGGATCTGGCCGGACTAAGACAGGCGCCGAGGAGAAGGCAGTCTTTAGTTCGCTAAACGCCTTTTCAGCCTCCGGAGGCCAGCATCTTGGATTTACGTTCTTCCTGGTGAGGGCCACAATGGGATCCACCAAGGTGGAGAAGTGGGAAATTAATTGCCGGTAATAATTGGCGGAGCCCAGAAAGCGCTGAATTGCCCGAAGACCGACAGGACGGGGCCATTGCAGAACCGTAGAGAGTTTTGCCGGGTCCATCTGCAGACCCTAAGCCGAGACTATATACCCCAGGAAAGGTAAGCTGGTCTGGTGGAATAAACATTTCTCCATCTTGGTGCACAGTCGGTTGTTGCGCAGACGTCTCAGAACCTGGCGCACCTGTGTCCGATGGGTCTGGAGATCGGGGGAGAAGATGAGGATGTCATCCAGATAACTATGACGCAGGTGTACAATAGAACCCTGAAGACATCATTGACAAATTCTTGGAACACAGCTGGAGCGTTGCATAGCCCAAAGGGCATCACGAGATATTCGAAATGTCCATCTCGGGTATTAAAAGCTGTTTCCACTCATCCCCTTCCTGAATTCTGATGAGGTTATAGGCTCCATGCAGGTTCAATTTGGAGAACACCTTAACCCCCCTGAGGCAATCAAAAAGCTCCGAGATCAGTTGGAGCGGGTAGCGATTTTTCACGGTGATTTTATTTAGACCCCTACAGTCAAAACATGGACGGAGGGAACCATCTTTTTTCTGCACGAAGAAGAACCCGGCTCCAGCTGGAGAGGAGGATTTGCGAATAAATCCTTTTTTCAGGCTCTCCTGTATATAGGCCGACATGGCCTGAGTCTCCGGCACAGACAGCAGATAGACCCTTCCCCGGGGGGGACTGGTCCTAGGGAGGAGGTCAATTGGGCAGTCATATGGCCGAAGTGGCGGCAGCGTCTCGGCCTGCTTTTCAGAGAATACGTCCCCAAAATCTTGGTACTCCGCTGGCAGGCCTGGCAGCGGCTTGGCAGGTGACTGCGGAGAAGTGGTAGGCACCGGGCATGGTGCTTCCAAACAGAGGTTCCGACATTCTGGACCCCAACGCAGGACCTCGCCTGTCTTCCAATCGAGCGTAGGGGCGTGACGTTGCAGCCAGGGAAGCCCCAAAAGAATCGCTGAGGAAGCACGAGGCAGAACATGGAACGAAATCTTCTCCTTATGGAGAGCCCCTAGACAGCGCGCCACTGGCCGGGTTATGTACTGGATGGGGTCCCTACGAAGCTCCCCGCTGACCGAAGAACTAAGCAGAGGCTTCTCCAGATGGACTACTGGCAAGCGGTATCGAGTTACCAAGGAGGCATGGATGAAGTCTCCGGCTGACCCGGAGTCCAGGAAGGCAGAAGTCCGGAACGATAGGCCCACATCAGATGTAACCTCCACTGGCATCATTAAACGGGGAGAGGAGGAATCAGCACCTAGGGTCGCTTCTCCTACGGCACCTAGGTGCGAGGGTTTCCCTCATGCTGTGGACGTTGCCGACAGCTTCTGCGGAAATTATCCGGGCTGGCGCAGTAGAGGCATAAGTTCTCTGCCCGACGGCGAGTCAGCTCTTGCTCCAATAAGTGGGCCCGATCCACCTGAATGGTGTCACGGATGCCCCTGCGACCTCTGTCCCGGGTCGCAGGCACGCCCGTGCTCCTGCTCCCAGCTGAGCCCCATCCCGCACGTTGGGTTCGGGGTCCGCTCCTGTCCCGACCCCCGCCGGCGTCCACTTACCCGGCCACGCTCCTGCTCAGTCAGTCTTGGTCTTCCGGTGCGTGGCTCCGCCCCCTAGGGCGCGCGTGGCCTGGCTGTTTGAAATTTAAAGGGGCAGTGCGCCAGTAATTGGTCTTTGTCGGGCACTGCTCCTATTTAGGTCCGGCCTCTTCCTGCCGGCCCTCGCCGGATCCTTGGTGCATATTCCCGTGGTGAAAGCATTCTAGAGTGTTCCTGTCTTGCCTTACCGTGTACCGACCATCTGCCTACGTTTACCGACCTCGAACCAGAGCCGCCTGTCCTGACCTCCTGCCTGTCTACGTCTACGAACCAGAGCCGCCTGTCCTGACCTCCTGCCTGTCCCCGACTATGAGCCTGCCTGCCGATCCTGTACCTCGTTACCCTTGGCCGCCACCGCAGGCAAGCCCCGCCAGTGGTAGTGACCTGGTGGACTCCCGCCGCAGCAAGACCATCCCGCTTTGCGGCGGGCTCTGGTGAATACCGGGACCCACTTAGATTCCACTCCCTGGTGTGGGCTTACGCCATCGCCTGCGATGGTCCAGTGGATCCACCTTCTGACCTTTATAGTAGGATCCGGCCATGGATCCCGCCAAGGTGCCGTTACCCAGCCTGGCGGATCTGATGACTGTTGTTGCCCGCCAGTCACAGCAACTCGGCCAACAGGCGCAGCAACTTACCCAGCTATCCACCATGTTGCAGCAACTCGTCACCGTCCAGCAGCAGCAACCTTCACCAGCTCCAGCGGTTGTTCCTGCCTCTACGGTTCCTGTGGCTCTGAGGGGGCCCGAGCTTCGGCTGTCGCTCCCATCTAAATTCGACGGAGACTCGAGACTCTGCAGGGGGTTCATCACGCAATGCTCTATGCATGTGGAGCTGATGGCTGATCAGTTCCTGTCTGAACGTGCGAAGGTGGCTTTCGTGGTCAGTCTCCTCCCCGGGAAGGCCTTGGCATGGGCTACACCCCTATGGGACAGAAACAATCCAGTGATGGCGGATCTACAGTCGTTCCTCAGTGAGTTCCGCAGTGTGTTCGAGGAACCAGCCCGTGCATCCTCCGCTGAGACAGCCCTCCTAAACCTATGCCAGGGGGGACCTGTCTGTAGGAGACTACGCGGTACAGTTCCGTACTCTGGCCCCTGAACTGTCTTGGAACGAGGCCGCTCTGTGCGCTACCTTCAAGAAAGGGCTCTCAAGCCGAGTTAAGGATGTCTTGGCTGCTAGAGACCTCTCGTCTTCTCTCAGTGACCTGATCCGGTTAGCAACCCGCATTGACGTACGCTTCATTGAACGGGAGGAAGAACTTCGGCAAGAGTATCAGTCAGCCCAACCTCGCCAGTTTCCTCGCCTGGCACCGGTTCCAGAGGCCTCCTGCGCCACCGTCACCAACACCCACCGAGGAGCCCATGCAGATTGATCGGGCCCGTCTCTCTGAGCAAGAGTTGGCCCAGCGTCGGCAAAGGAACTTGTGACTCTACTGTGGTAGCCCGGAGCATTTTCGGAGGAATTGCCTCAAGCGTCCCAAGTCTGCGGGAAACTTCCGCACCTAGGATCTGTGGGAGAGGCATTCCTAGGTGCAACCTCCTCCTCTCCACGCCTGTTTATGCCTGTTCAGGTCGTGTCAGAAACTGGTGTCACTTTCCAAGTTCCGGCGTGTCTGGACTCGGGCTCCGCCGGGAACTGCATACACCAGTCCCTAGTGAAGCAGTATCGACTGTCGGTGGTACGCCTGAAGAAACCGCTTGTCATCTCATCCGTCAGCGGGGAGCTGCTTAGCGACACCATCCAGTTTGTCACCAAGCCACTGTCCCTCCACGTGAGGGCGCTGCATAAGGAAGAAATCTCCTTCTATGTGTTTCCTCGCTCCTTGTCGGCAATGCTCCTCGGACTCCCATGGCTGCGGCTCCAATCTCCTATCCTGGACTGGTCTACTGGAGAGGTGATTCGTTGGGGTCCCAACTGTTGGGGGCATTGTTTGGTGGCACCTCGCCTGGTGCTTCCCTGCTCTCGCTCAACCCTTCAGGAGCCGCTGCCCGGGCTGCCGCCCGAATATCTGGAGTACGCCGATGTGTTCTCTGAGAGACAAGCCGAGAGTCTGCCTCCGCATCGTCCTTACGATTGCCCGATCAACTTATTGCCGGGTTCCAGTCCTCCTCGGGGCCGAGTCTACCCATTGTCGGTTCCGGAGACCCAAGCCATGTCCGAGTACATCCAGGAGAATCTCCGGAAGGGGTTCATCCGAAAGTCCTCGTCTCCCGCTGGTGCGGGGTTCTTTTTCGTGAAGAAGAAGGATGGTACCTTGCGGCCCTGCATAGATTACCGGGGCCTGAACAAGATCACGGTAAAGAACCGTTACCCATTACCGCTGATCACAGAACTTTTTGATCGCCTGCAGGGCGCCAAGATTTTCTCCAAGTTGGATCTCAGAGGGGCCTACAACTTGGTCCGAATCCGCAAGGGTGATGAATGGAAGACGGCCTTCAACACCAGGGATGGGCACTTTGAGTACCTGGTGATGCCCTTTGGACTGTGCAATGCTCCCGCCGTCTTTCAGGAGCTCGTGAATGACGTCTTCAGGGACCTCCTCTATACCTGCGTGGTGGTCTACCTTGATGACATCCTGGTGTACTCTCTGGACCTCGAGACCCACCGCAGCCATGTTCGTCAAGTACTGAAACGTCTCCGGGAGAACCATCTATATGCCAAGCTAGGGAAGTGCCTCTTCCATCAGACGTGCCTCCCGTTTCTGGGGTACGTCATCTCTGACCAAGGCCTACGGATGGATCCAGCAAAACTGCCAGCCGTGTTGCAGTGGCCACGCCCAGTCGGTCTGCGGGCTATCCAGCGCTTCTTGGGCTTCTGCAACTACTATCGCCAGTTCATACCTCACTTCTCTACGCTGGTGGCTCCGATAGTGGCCCTCACCAAGAAACAAGCCAATCCACGCAGCTGGCCCGTCGAAGCCGAAGAGGCGTTTTCGAAGCTCAAGTCCGCCTTCTCTATGGCATCTATCCTGGCACGTCCGGACCCTGCAAAACCCTTCACCCTGGAAGTGGATGCCTCATCTGTGGGAGCCGGAGCAGTCCTTATGCAAAAAAGGCCCATGGGTAAGACTGTTACGTGCGGCTTCTTCTCCGAGACGTTCTCGTCGGCCGAGAGGAATTACACGATTGGCGACCTGGAGCTACTGGCCATAAAATTGGCCCTGGAGGAGTGGCGTTATCTGCTGGAGGGCACCCGTTTTTCCATCCGTATCTACTCGGACCACAAAAACCTCCAATATCTCCAGATGGCTCAGCGACTTAATCCTCGCCAGGCTAGTTGGTCGCTCTTCTTTTCCCGGTTCGATTTCCAGATCCATTTCCGGCCTGCGGAGGAGAATGTGAGAGCTGACGCCCTCTCCCGTGCATCCGATGTGGTGGGTGAAGATATTACTCCTGAACACATAATTCCTCCAGAACGTCTCATCTCGGCAGCTCCAGTGGACCTCCGTAAGGTCCCTCCTGGACGGACTTATGTGCGCTTTTCCAAGATGGCGCATTTCGTCCCGTTGCCAGGGCTGCAATCTGCCTCCCGCCTGGCTGAGCTATTCTTCCTTCATGTGTTTCGTCTGCATGGACTCCCTCAGCAAATTGTCTTGGACCGGGGAGTTCAATTTGTATCCAGGTTTTGGCGAGCCCTGTGCAACCAACTTCAGGTGAAGCTCGACTTCTCGTCCGCCTACCACCCGCAGACGAACGGCCAGGTGGAGAGGGTTAACCAAGTCCTGGGATGTTACCTTCGCCATTTCGTCTCGGCACGTCAAGATGACTGGTCCAGTTTACTGCCATGAGCGGAGTTCTCTTATAACTCCCTTGAGTCTGAGTCCGCGGGGGTCTCCCACTTCTACATCCTGTATGGCCTGCATCCCCGCCCTCCTCTCCCTCTGGCAACCTCCTCTGAGGTCCCGGCGGCGGACGCACTGGTTCAAGACGTGAAGGCCATCTGGTCCCAGATCCGTCTGTCGCTGCTCCGCGCTTCCGAGCGCGTGAAGACCCAAGCGGACAAAAGAAGAATCCCTCCTCCAGTTTTCTCTCCAGGTGACAAGGTGTGGCTCTCGTCTAGATATGTCCGCCTAAAGATGCCTTCTCATAAACTGGGACCCCGTTTCCAGAGACCCTTTGAGGTCATCAGCCGCATCAACCCGGTGTCATACAAACTCCGGCTCCCTCCTACGATGAGAATCCCCAATTCGTTTCATGTCTCCTTACTGAAACCCCTGGTCCTTAATCGTTTTTCCCAGAAGGCTGTTCCTCCTCCGTCTTTGGCTGATGTGCCCTATGTCTTCGAGGTCAAAGAGATTCTGGGCATGAGGAGAACTAGGGGATAGCGATACTTCCTGGTGGACTGGAAGGGGTTCGGTCCCGAAGAGAGGTCTTGGGAGCCGGAGGAGAATATTCTGAACCGCAGCCTCATCCAGAGATTTCTTCAATCCAGTAAGAGTGGGGGCCCAAGGGTGGGGTACTGTCACGGACGCCCCTGCGACCTCTGTCCCGGGTCGCAGGCACGCCCGTGCTCCTGCTCCCAAAGGAGCCCCGTCCCGCACGTCGGGTTCGGGGTCCGCTCCTGTTCCGACCCCCGCCGGCGTCCACTTACCCGGTCACGCTCCTGCTCAGTCAGTCTCGGTCTCCCGGCATGTGGCTTCGCTCCCTAGGGCGCGCACAGCCCGGCTGTTTGAAATTTAAAGGGGCAGTGCGCCGGTAATTGGTCTTTGCCGGGCACTGCTCCTATTTAGGTCCGGCCTCTTCCTGCCGGCCCTCGCCGGATTCTTGGTGTATATTCCCGTGGTGAAAGCGTTCTAGAGTGTTCCTGTCTTGCCTTACCATGTACCGACCTTCTGCCTACGTTTACCGACCTCGAACCAGAGCCGCCTGTCCTGACCTCCTGCCTGTCTACGTCTACGAACCAGAGTTCCCTGTCCTGACCTCCTGCCTGTCCCCGACTACGAGCCTGCCGATCCTGTACCTCGTTACCCTTTGCCGCCACCGCAGGCAAGCCCCGCCAGTGGTAGTGACCTGGTGGACTCCCGCTGCAGCAAGACCATCCCGCTTTGCGACGGGCTCTGGTGAATACCGGGACCCACTTAGATTCCACTCCTTGGTGTGGGCTTATGCCATCGCCTGCGGTGGTCCAGTGGATCCACCTCCTGACCGTTACAAATGGGTTCCACATCGGAGGCTTGAGGAGGTGGCAAAGGAGAACGCTGGAATACCGGAGCCAGGTGAAGCAGCTGACGGGGGCGTGCAGAGTCTCTTTCTTGGCGGAGCTCCTCCTGCCTTTCAGCGAACCTTACATCGATGCAGGTGGCCGGGTGGATTAATTCGCTCAGGGAGGACGGGAAGTCTCTTGCTGCCAAAGCGTTTTTTACCCTGCTGGACAGACCCTTTTTCAAAGTGGCGCAAAGAGCAGCGTCATTCCAAGCCAGTCCCGAAGCCAGGGTGCGGAATTGAACCGCATAGTCTTCCACAGAGGAATCGCCCTGTTTCAGCAGAGGGTGCAGGCGCCGGTTCCTCGAAGACGGTGTGAAATTCGCGGAGGAAGAACTGTAGATCCGTGGTCACAGGGTCATTCCTGTCCCAGAGGGGGATCGCCCAATCCAAAGCCTTCACGGATAGCAGACTCACTATGAAGGCCACTTTAGACTTCTCCGAGGGGAACGTATCCACCATCAGTTCCACATGCATAGAGCACTGGGTAATAAAACCCATATAAAGCTTGGGGTCCCCGTCAAATTTGGAGGGCAGAGGAAGCCGAAGCTTGGATCCCACGGTGGCCAAAGGAACAGCGGGTGTAGACGGAGCCACAGACGGAGGCGGAGACTGCTGCTGGGATGCAAGGAGCTGACGCATCATGGCGGAGAGCTGGCCCAATTGCTGTGCCTGTTGTGTGATCTGTTGCGATTGTTGGGCAACAATAGTCGTGAGATCCGCGATGCTTGGCAGAGGCACCTTGGAGGGATCCATGGCTGGATCTTACTGTAACGGCCGGGATAGTGGATCCTCTGGAGCACTGCAAGCAATGGTGTAAGCCACGCCAGTGAGCGGAGTCTAAGTAGCTCCCGGTGTTCACCAGAGCCCGCCGCAAAGCGGGATGGACTTCCTGGGTCGGTATTCTACCAGGTCGCTACCCCTGATGTGACTTGCTTGCGGTGGCAGCCGAGGTGTAGCGTGGTGCAGAATCGTGAGCCGTAGACGTAGTCGGAGACAGGCGGTAAGGTCAGGGCAGGCGGCAAGGTTCAGAGTCGAGAAACATAGGCAAGGGTCAGGAACTAGTACACGGATAACGCTTTCTCTAGGGCACAGAGGCAACAAACATCCTGCAGGGAAGTGACGTGGACACATACATTTTAAATTCACATGAACAAGCGTGCGCTAGGGGGTGTGCGTGCGCATTCCAGCCGGCAGGGGGAGAGCGCAGGACGGGAGCGTGGACAGGTAAGCGGATGGGACGGGTGCGCCAGCTAACCGTAGCCTGGCCAGCGGCGCCACCCGTCCCTGCCGGGCACCTGGAGATGGGGACACAGGTGCACCCGCGACCCACAGGGCGGGACGCGGCGACACCCGTTACAGGCGCAACAGGTAATTATTCCTCTTCCAATGTCCTTTGGGAAGGGGCTTTTTAGGGATTCCTCTTCCTGCCATCCGCGCCAGTTGTTAATGTCCGTTTCCTAGTGACTTTCTCTTGTGTGTTCCCTAGCGAACCTTCTCTGTGCTACTGTTTGCATTTATTAACCTACCCTAGCCTGTTTGACCATCATCTGCTGGCATGGTTCCTTCTCATGCCTGCTTGCCTGTTCATTTGCCTTGCTGCTCTATGTTCCAGCCTGTTCCAGTACTCCAACTTCGGCTGTCACCACTAGGACCTGCATCAGGGGTAGTGACCTGGGAGTTCCCTGCAGAAAACCCCTTCCTGGTTTGTGGCGGAGGATGGTTAAGACTAGGAGCCCCTTAAACAACCCGCCCCGGTGTAGGCTTCGCCAACTCTACGTGGTGACAAGTTGATCCACCATCCTTTCATCTGAGCAGCGTGACAGTACAACTGGCCTATGGATCCCGCCAAAGCTCTGTTGCCAGAAACAGAGAGTCTCAGGGCAGAAGAAGCGCAGGACTCTCATCAAGAAGAGCTATTCGTGATACTACAGAACCTGGCGGCTTGACTCCCTGAGGCTCCGTCTGCTCCAGTTTCAGTACCAGCCTCTAATTTGGAGTTGTCCCTGTTCTGGCTATGCCAAGCAGCTCTTCTCTGCACCTGCCACTGCCCACTCACTACAGTTTTTACCTCAAAGCCAGCCTAGGATTCCTGATTCACTTTGAGGTCCTTTCCCACCAGTTCTCTATAGATTGGGCCAACGATGCTCTGCTATCCGGTGAAGTGTTGGCCTGTGTTACTCATCTGTGGAAACAAGGGATCCGGTGACAACCAACTTGTTACACTTCCTGGCGGCCTTAAATAGAGTATTTGAGGAACCAGGATGTGTCTTCTCTGCTGTCTCCAGGGTGGTACAGTATGCTGTATAGTTCTGGACTCTGTCTTCTGAACAATGAGGTCCTGGTAGCAACCTTCTGGGAGGGACTGGCCTGTCACATCAAAGACAAATTAGCAGGGCATGACCTGCCTAACGGTCTGGATGACCTCCTAAACCTGGCCATCCGCATCGACGTTTGCTTTACGGAGCATCAACAGGAGGTTCGTCGACAGCATAAAGCCTCTCACCTGCCACACCTGGCACCTATTTTTCAGTGACCTCTTCAACCCCTCTCCACAGCACCTTGGAAAGAGCCTATGCAGGTAGAAAGAGCCCATCTATCCAAGGAAGAGATGACTTGCAGAAGGAATAGAGCCCATCTATCCAAGGAAGAGAAGACCCGCAGAAGGAATATGGACCTGTGCCTCTCTGTGGAGCCTCCGAGCATCTACCGAGAGACTGCCCGCTCCTTCCAGGAAACTTCAGTGCTTAGGTTTTGTGGGAGAGGCAAACCTGGTTGAGGAATCTACCTCTCCACCCTTGAACATGTTGGTCAATCTAATCCTACTGTCCAGCTTGCGTCTTCAAGTGGTCGCCTTTGTGGACTCAGGTTTGGAGGGTCTCCAAATTCCTTCTTCCAGTGTTTCCTCTGGCCCAGCCTCTCTTCATCTCTTTGGTGAATGGACAGGTTCTCTCCTGTGCCATCCGATATCGTACCCAGCTGCTCACTTTGCGCTTTGGGGTTCTGCACCAGGAACAGATTTTGTTTTTCATGCTTCCTTGCTCATTTAGTACGCTTCTTCTGGGATTCCCCTGGTTACATAGGCACAGTCAGAACTTTGACTGGAATTCTGGTGAAGTCACACGCTGGAGCAACCATTGCCATTCCTCTTGCATTTTCTTTTCACATCCTTCTTGTCTTGTGGGTGCCTCAACTCTTTGGCTGGCTGCTCCTGTTCTCCCTGGACTACCAGTGCACTACCAGGAAGAAACAAAAAACAAGCTGAGTCTCTACCACTATGATTGTCCAATCAAACTCCAGCCTGGCATCATCACTCCTCATGCTAGGGTAAATCCGTTGTCATGACCACTGTCACGACCCGAAACCGAAACCATGTCGGCATACATCCATGCTAGGATCTGCGTCAGGGGGTAGCAACCTGGGAGTTCCCTGTAGCAAAGGGTTTCCTGGTTTGCGATGGCCGTCAGTGAAGGCCCCATTCCTCAGCGTAGGCTCTACCAACTCTACATGGTGACCAGTGGATCCACCATCCTCTCATCTGAGCAGGGACCTATACCTGCCTACCCTACGGACTATGGGGGACATATACCTGGCTACATACTTTGGGGGACATTTACCTATCTACAGACTGTGGAAAACACATACCTGCCTACAGATTATGGTGGACATGTACCTGCCTACAGATTCTGGGGGGCCTAAACCTGCCTACAGACTCTGGGAGACATAAACCTGCCTACATAATGGGGGCCCTATGTACCTATAACATACTGAGGGGGCATATATAACTACCTACCTTATTGGCGCCTATATAGGAATGATGGAGGACTCCCCTTCCCTGAGAGCAGGCATCTGACATTCCTATCATAGGAAAGCGTGTCACCAAGCTTTTATATATAGAGCTGCATTATCAGTATATAAACTCCCCAGTAGGTAGGTATATAACCCCCCTCCCCTCCCCCAATAGGTAGGTAGGTATATAGGTGTTGGAAAAAATTAGGATTCTAAAAAATTTGTGTGGTAAATTTTGCAGGAATGAGTCATGGCCGGGACAAGACGTCATGATGGTCTGGACCGGATAGAGAAGAATTAGGAAAGTGAACAACTACAATCAGAAAAGACATCACCTGTGAGTCCTTAAATGTAGCTGCACTGTAATCATTTATGTGTCTGCAAAGCCTGTGTACACTGGTATCTACCACTATATGGCCACTGTATGGTGGTAGTATAGAGTCTGTGTACACTGGTATCTGCCACCATATGGTCACTGTATGGTGGTAGTATAGAGTCTGTGTCCACTGGTAGCTACCGCTATATGGTCACTGTATGGTGGAAATAGTGGTTCTAGTGTAATGGTTTAGGTAAAGTTGGGCTGCATCTCTCAGCTCTCCTGGATGCTTAATAGGCTATTCAATGTCCAGTAAAGCTTGGTGATGCCAACCCCTCAATTAGCTTTCTTTTAGAGCCGTTACACAGTAGTTGGGTATGGTGGGTACAACCTTTTGTGAAGGGGAGTGGCTTAGTATAACTAGGACATAGTCTATGCAAATTTTGGAGGGCAGTGCACGTCCCTCTTTCGCTCCCAAAATTTCTGGTCACCTTGGGTTTCACTGGCTGCCTAGTTGGCCAGTCAGAGCTACGTGAACAGATGTAAAGAAGAGGATTTTACATTGTGTTCATTGCTCCCTTCTCCCTCACTGTCCTCAGCCATACTCAGCACTGTCTGCTATTGTTATTTGATCATTCTAAACACTGCATTTATGCAGATGGGATGTGACATAAAATGAATTCAGTATCAACTCACACCTCAGCTTTGGAGGTCTCCCTTAGAGGATATTTTCGTATTGTTATGCCAATGTAATGCTGCATGTTACCCCTAAAGGTAACACAATCTGGGCCGAAAATGTGATGTGAATGACGCCTGAATGCTAATTCACGCAGGTATTAGCCAGACTGCATACAAGTTACAAAGGCTTATTCCCTGTATGCTATTTAGTTAGCACCTGCAAGATTTATCTTATTTTATATGCTGACAGAATGACAGTGGCTAGTTACTAGTAACCACTACTGCAGTGACAATAAGGTAAATAAAAATGACACCTCTCCTCTTGAGACTATGGAACTATGAAACAGTGATATAAAAATAAAAGTAATAAACATTTATTACATGAAATACAAGTAACTATGCAACATACATGCACATAGTGAGGTCCTATTGCATCAGACCACAGAGGATCCAGATATTCTGGTGACCATATATGAGCGGATACTTTGTGTAAACATTTATAGGTTCGAACTATAGAGATATTTTTAGGATCAAGGACGTTAAGAGGTAAACATTCCTCTTGCTGTGATCCAGAGCTGCATAGCCCAACTAATAGACCTTTCAACACCGAACTGCTTCTTATACAGTCTTTTAGGGCTGATAGCAGGGAGTTAGAGCAACAAATGTTAATACTGGTTCTTAAACTCTGGTCTGCTCTGTTTGCTGTCTGTGTAGTTTGTCAAAACTTGTCATACTATTTGATATTTAGAACATCCCAAACCCAAATTCTAGTCAATTCTTTTAACTTGGTTTAACATGTTATTTAAATTAATCTAGCGTTGGTCTTTTGTAAGCCAGATCTCAATTGGAATTCAACTGGAAAATATAAAATGCACAACATATACTGCTTTTTCTTTGTTATTGTTTTTTCAATTCGGGGCATTTTTTTTGTCAATGACAGTTTTTTTTCAACTGAGATTCTTTGGGTTATGTACTTTATATTAAATGTACCAGAAAAAAAGAAAATGCAGCCCTCATCTGGAACAACTCATTGTGGCACATGTGAAGAGCAGTACAAGACATGTAGTACTGCACTGTACTGTAGAGAGACACTGCTAAACCGCCAATCACTGCATGCACTTCACCGATACAGAGGTTATACAAGCAAAATGTTCATGATAATTGGTTGGATTGTCCATCGATCACAGGTGCCACAGATCAACAGTGTCCAAGACTATTTTATGGTATAAATATTGTATCCTGAGGCCATTCTAACTTGAGAGACCACTGTATATATTGTCTTAGATCAAAAATGATAAAGACCCTTAGTAAAGTGTTGTTAAAGCTAATGACTGCGTTATCAGTGAGCTTTACAAGCAGGTTTGTGTTAAAAATTCTATTATACTGAAATTACATTTCTTTGTGTATATAAGTACATGTGGGCTAACACTGACTGTAATGTTAGATATTTCCAAATGAGTCGTTCTACTTTTTGTACTTTCTCAGTATCCTAACAATACTGTCAACTACATTAAAATATTTTTATTATGACAAAATTGTCTTTATCAAAGAAAAATAGATGAACAACCTTGAATATTTGTGTTCTTACCAGTGTCAGACCACCATACAATTGAGAGCACTTGTGGTAAAAAATTGATTGAAACCTTGAATTTATTTAAATTCTCTACATATTTAGCACATTAGGGCGACATGAATGAATCTCGCCGCGTCGGAGCGCATGTTTTCGCCAGTTTTCCGGCGAAATTTGCGCCTCATGTATGTCAGCGCCGAGGTGCGCTTATACATGGCGTGTAAAGTCCGCCACGCCTCGTCAGTGTGTGAGGCGCAGTGCGGGGACTTAGGCACAGTGCGGGACTGCGCCTAAGATTCGCTGTCCGAGGAGGTGCGCTCATACATGCGGGGAAAAGTTCACGGCACCTCGCCGGTGTGGGGCGCAGTGCTGGACTTAGGCGTAGTGCGGGACTGCGCCGAACATGTATTCCGATTCAAGACAGGCTGGAAAACAGCGAAAAATCATTAAAGATGTCTGTGCGGCATGGAGTATGAATAAAAAAATCGCTTTTATTAGGTGTAAAACATTATCTTAAAAAGAGCTCAAACCTACTAAAAAAATACATAAATAGGGGGGGCGTGGCCTGCGATGTGAGCGGTTGGACGTACAGAGACAGAGCTCTCCACAGGATCCCGTTTTTCTATAAAGAAGGCGTCCCAAAAATGAGATCCAAGCGACATAGAAAGCCTCCTAAGGTGCCACAGACCCCTTCCCAGGGGGAGATTGCAATATCAAACTTCTTCTCACCTCTTATGGGCCTGGATGAAGACGGGGCTCCTTCCCGCGCGACGACGGCGCCATCTTCCCTGGCCCCCCTGCCAGGAGCGAAGAAGAACCCCTACCCACGCGTACAGCAGAGAGCAGCCGGGGAACCAAAACCGGGCAGGCGCAGCACCACGGTCGCCCGAGACTCTGGCCAGCAATCCAAGGACCCCCCGGAGGGGGAAAACCCGCGGCACCGAGGCGCACCGGGCGCCCCCCTCGCAGCAGTGGGCCCTGGGGCCCGATGGAAACGAGCCAAATCTGTCCCTCCACCCCGCTGCTTCTTTCCGACCCGGAGGGGAGACCACCGCCCCCTGAGCGGGGCCCAGCGGGGGCTATTGGCGCCGTTTTGGCGGTCCGCTCACCCCCCCACAGCAACTTGTGTGGAAACCAACGCAGGTACGAGACACGCTCCCTGTACCCGCCGAGAACGGCCAGACACTGCCCTCTCACAGACTAGCTCCGACCTTGCCTGCAGTGGCAATTAACATGGGCCACCGCCCGACGAACGGGCCGAGCTACCCCGAAGCCGCCATGTTGGAGGGACACACAAACCCACTGGCGCCATCTTTGAATGCTGGAGCCTTACAGAGATCTGGCAAGGCCGCGATGGAATATCCCCCACAGCCTTCAGAAACTGCGAAATTGGGGGTTCAAATGTGACCTCTTCCCAGGCAGGGCCCGCAACACGGGCAGACCACAAACCCCTTTGGGGAAAATGGGCCCCCCGGGGGGGGGGGGAACCCAGACTTAAATGTCTTACCAAAAACTGGGCCCGAGTCTTCTCTTGGGTCTCCAAGTTAAAAGGGCCCTCTCCGGCTCAAGGGGGCCCCTATGGGGTCAAAAAAATACTGCAGCAGCCTCAAGCAAAGTGTAAGTACATTGCTTTGAATGAGACTTCGGAAACGACAGGGGCTTCTCTAAGCCATAACGACCCCACTCCCCCGCACGCATGGGCTCCATCATAGACTCCCCTTTGAACCCCAGACGCATCATCCCCTACCTCTGATTCTGGTTTATGAGTCCAGACCCTCGATTTCGCCAAACCTTGGGAAAATCGAATGGACTGCCCTTTACCCCACGGCAGTCCCTTTTGCGAACAAAAACAGGGGGGACCTCCATGACCCCGCAACATGTCGTTGGAATTCCAACCCGGGATCTCCACCCTGGGGCGCTAAACCCAATCCCCCCCCCCCCCCGCAGCGGAAGCATCCCGAGCTCTAAACCCCCCAAATGGCCCAGCTATGGGGATACACCATCTCTCTGTCTCCTCCGGGAAGATGAAATCCGCAATTTAGCAGCTCACCCGAGAAAAGGCATTGCTCCCCTTTTTGCCTCAAAAAGCATAGCAAAAATGGGCCAAGACCCCGCCGGCATGGCGCAGGGATCTCACCCGTGAAATCTGCGGTATCAACCCTTCAGGAAAAAGTAAAACAGTTTAAAACAGACCCAAAGACTCTAAAAAATTTCCACGTAGCGGGGTTTACAAGGTCATTGGCTCCCCAACGGAACGTAAGCCCGCTGATGTCCCCCCTGGAGACTTGAAAATCGCAGAGACGCAAAAACATTAAAGTCGTGGACTTCTGGAAAAAAGTAAAACCTCGGAATGATACCTGCGCTCAAAAGATGTTTAACTCATCCTGGGCAGACCATTGGAACAAAAATAAAAATTCGACGGGCTCACCGGGCCCTTCGCCCTCCAAGTCAAGACCCCAAATGCCCGGAGTCATATGTGAATCCATTATTTTACGTAAAAAGAAGAGACCCTGAAAAGGCCGCATTATGCAAACTGTGGGGTTTGAGGATTAAAAAAATAGGTCTCTTCGGGACCTTTCCAGGGCCCCCCTGCGTATGCGTTCTGCTCTAAAGCCCCTTCTAAATGCTTCAACCGTCACTTCAATATAGATGGGGGATTCCCCTTTGCCCTCCAAGTCAAGAAAGGAGACCTCTCATTTCCCTTGGGTCACCCTCGATCCCCGGGCCCCACTGCAGCATGGGCTACCCATGTCGCTACCCCTGCTGGTCCTCGCCCGGCCCCCCTACTTTCTTTCAGGTACGGATGCCACAAAGACCTCTCCTCTCCGCGGCTTGCACTAAAAAGATCAGCGCCCGTCTAGACAAAAAGAATACCAAGATCCATCACCACAAGTGGTCCTTGCGCTGATTTCCTTCTGCAGAAAATTGAGATGGTTACATTTCCTAGAAAACTGCCCTTCCTTTTTTGATGGCATTTAGTATTTGTGGCCTAAATTTTCTTTGGGGCCCCTGATCGTCTCTTTTACTTGCCTTAAATCTGTTTTGCAATATGATAAAAAGTGCCTTTTAAAACACCTTTCGTTTTTGATTGGTCGACTTTTAGATCTATCTGCTTTGTATTAAAATCGTTTGCCCATTAAAATACTATACCCCCTTTTTTCAATATTTGCTAAAACCTTCTACTGTACGCCAAAAGTGTACCCTAATTATTGCCCTTTTCCCCTCTCCCCTCCCCCCCTTTTCCCCCCCCCCCCCCCCTTTTTTTTTTTCTTTTTTCTCTCTCCTCCCCCCCCCCTTCCCTTCTTTCCTTGCACTGTTGGCCTCTTCTGTTGTCAACTTCTGGTGAGTAATCTATGCTTGATTTTTGCTCCGCATGTTTAGCCCGGGATGCGAAGCAGCCATACTCCCCCAGACTTGATAGCCCTGCTACTTCTTTGGCTTAAAGCAGTATTAGTTGCCTTTTTTTCTTTTTATGGGCCCGAATTTTGTAGGCTCTCTTGTTTTGTGATTTTTTGTTTCTTCCCCCCTTTACCCCGGCCGGTCGCTGCTATTTTTATTCGCTCCATTTAAATCAAAAAAACTTCTCAGACAAATCTCTATCCCTTTCTCATGTCCACTATTAGGTTACTCCCTTAAGTAAAGGGTTTTTAAAGTCCTGAAACGGGCGCGATCCTTTTTAAAATTAAAAAAACAAAATTCAATTGTGTGTGTTCAAGAGACACACTCTTTCAAGAACATGCTAAAGGGGTCCGCTTTGGGTTTTTTTCCCCCCTGGTACCATAGCAAACAGTTCCCCCAAAAAACAAGGCGTTGCCATTTTTATTAAAGGCCCTCCCGCCAGATCCTGGGGATTCACTGACTCGGAGGCAAGGGGCCCTGTTTGTGAAGTGCGCATAAGGGGCACATTTATACAATCGCTAACCCCTTTTTCCTAAGTGAATCAATTTTCTTTTCCCGTCCCAGGGGCTGGAGGGGCCTCACTTTCTTTTTCACAGGGTCAAATTTTTTATGTGGTGATTTTAATTTGACTTCTGCCCCGCTTGACTATCTTTGGGCCCCTCCGTGTCCCCTACCATGTTCGGAAGGTTTAAAAGCTTGCTATAACATGCAACCCCAATGTGTGGCGCCCCGCACCCCCGGAGAAAGGGGCATATTTTTTTTCCACCCACACCAAACCTATGGACGCCTTGATTATGTTCTACTTCAACACTCCTTACTCTCACTAGTTGTAGATTGCCAGATAGGGCCCTTCCCCCATTCCCATCAGCGCCGGAAAACCCGTGACTTCCCTCCCGCATTTTTTGCGCACTCCATTCACCTGGGGGTTAAATGAATCCCTTTCTGAGGGCCGATATGCCTATCAGATGCATCCCTTACAGGGCTTTAGAACTTTCACTCTAATGATCCAACTTCTCCGCAAGTCAAATGGGAAGCGATGAAATGTGTACTCCGTGGCACACTCATCAAGCATGGCGCGCGACTAAAACGGGAGTCTGCGGCTAAGCTCAAATCTCTCTTGACTAAACTTAATTTGATTGAAATCTCCCATAAGGCTACTGGCGCAGGTCGTTTTAGAGAAAAAAAACAGCTCCGTCCGAGATACTTCGGATGGAGCGTAAAAAAACAATCGATATCGAAATTTTTGCTTTCCAGATATGGGTTGGGGGTAATTAAAAACCCGGACGGGACTTTGGCAAGGCCTTAGGGGCGAGAGCTTCCCTATTGTCCCCCCGAAAAAAATCAGATGGACAATTAGCATTTCTCACGGAGATTATCGAGGCTTTTCGGAGTTTATTACCCAACCCATATAACCTCCATACAACGCCTCAACTCCCAGCCTTTCACGGGACAGTCAAAGATTTGAAGGATTTCCCTTAAAAGGGGCCTCCTCCCCACTCTTCTCGGAGCTTTTATCCTCCTAGAAGACCCCTTTTATCGACGGAGATTGTAGCAGCCATTACTTCCTTCCCAAAGGGGAAAAGGGGACCAGCGGCTACACCCAAATTTCTACAAAGTTTTTCTGACGACCCTTTGGGCCCCCCTCCTACAGGTCTTTAACTCAGTCTCCGACTCTGCCCCCGTTTTTTTTTTTTTTTTTTCTCTTCCCCCCACCCCCTTTCCCCTTTTTTCTTGCATGTTTTGGGCCCCTTTTGTTTTTCAACTTCTGGGGGCTAATCTTGCCCAGAGTTTTTCTCCGACTGTTTAGACCGGTCATGCGAAACAGATGACTACCCCCCAGACGTTGTAGCCATGTTTCTTTGGCTTTAATGCAGCTATTAGTCTGCCTTGTTTCTTTTTATGGCCGGAATTGTGTAGGCCTCTCTTGTATTGTGAGTTGTCTGTTACTTACCACCTTCTACCCCTAGGCCGGTCGCTGCTAGTTCCTATGTCAGCTCCATTAATATCTAACGAACTACTCAGACACAGCGCTCGCTCCCGTTCTCATGTCCACTTTGAGTTCTCCCTTTAAACGAAAAGGGGTTTTAAATGTGCCTAAAAGGGGGTCGCGCCCCTATACTATTTCAAAAACAAAGATCTCATATTGTGTGTGTTAAAGAAACATCTCTTACAAGAACTGCTAAGTCGCGCATAGGTTTTTCCCGCCTGGTACCATAGCGAAACATTCCCAAAGACGAAGGCTTTGCCATTTTTTTTCACAGGTCCCCCCCTGCCCAATCCGGGGAGTATTCACTGACTCGGGGGAAGGGGCCCCGTTTTTGGAAGTGCGCATACAACACTTTATACAATCGCTAACCTTATGTCCAAACGTGAATCAATTTTCTTTCCTGTCCAGGGTGCTGGAGGACCTCACTTGCTTTGCACAGGGTCAAATTATTCTATGTGGTGATCTTAATTTGACTCTCTGCCCCACGCTTGACTCATCTTTGGGCCGCTCCGCTGTCCCCTACCATGTACTCGGAAAGGGTTTAAACCTTGCTACAAAACATGCAACTCTCGTGTTGGGGCCCCCCTGCACCCTGGAGAAAGGGACTATCCTTTTTTTTTCCACCCACACCAAACCTATGGACGCATTGATTATGTTCTACTTCAACACTCCTTACTCTCAAGTTGAAATTGAAAGATGGGTCATCCTCCATTCCGACACGCGCCAACACTGTATCCCCCCCCCATTTTACCCCCCCTTCCCTAAAAAATGTCTCTCGCAATCCTACCCTATCCCCACCAAAACGGACCGAACTTTACCAAAAGCCCCAACTTCCCCAGTCAAAGGGGAAGCGTAAATTGAATCCGTGGCACATCATAAAGCAGGGCGGGGCTAAAAGGGGGGCGCGGTAATAAATCTTCTTGACAAAACTTAATTTGATTGAACCCCCCCTTTTTGGTACTGGCGCAGAGTCGGATCTTAAGAAATGACACGTCCGTCACGAGAATTTTCCCTTATGGAGCGAAAACAAAACATACGAAAATTTTTGTACGCGAGCATAGGGGAAAATAACCCCGGGAGGTACTTGGCCCAAAGGCCTTAGGGGCAGAGAGTTCCCATTCGTCCCTCAATAAAAAAATCAGAGGGAAAATTAGCATTTCTCACGGATGATATCTGAGGCTTTTGGGAGTTTTTTACTCCCAAACCTATATAACCCCATACAACGCCTATACCCCCCACCTACACGCCAGTCAAGTTTTAAGGATTACCTTCAGGGACCCCCCTCCCCCTCTTTCTCCGGGCTTTTATCCTCTAAAGACCCTTTCCTCAGACGGAGATTGTACACCATTTTCCCCTTCCAAGGGGGAAAAAGCCCAGGACCAGAGGGCTCCGCCAAATTCTCAAAGTTTTCGTGACAAACCTATGGGCCCCATCCTCGGTTTTTAAACTCAGTCTCCGACTCTTCCCCTTTGCCCCGACCTTTCGGGGCCCTATTAAGTAACCCCAAAGAGGGTAAGGCCCCATCTGTGCCAAGCTATAGCCCAATCTCATCATCAAACGGCGCAAAATTGTTCGAAAAATGTCGTTTTAAAAGGCTGACACCACTCTTAGGCCATTATACACCTAGATAGGTGGGCTTTTTTTCCCCAAGGGAGGCGAGGGGTAACACCCTGAAAACATTTTAATTTTTCAATTATATTAAACGCATGGTTTTTTCCCCGTATGCTGCTCTCGCTTTCGCAGAGAAGGCCTTTGATGGGAACGGCCTTCCCCTCAGGGGTCTTTCCTCCCTGGGTTGGGCCCTACTATAAAAAACGAAAAAACTCGCCTTTTAATTCCCCACAGGGTCAGGTTGAGTTAAAGGTTTTTCCCCTCTGCTCCCTTGTCATTTGGGAATGGTACCAGGCAGGGGTGCCCCCTTTCCCCCTTTGTATGCATGGGATGGAACATCTATACAGGGTATCCGGGCGGGTGTCTCTTTCACGGAATTTCTGTGGCACCTCTTTTGAAGTGTTGCTTTTTTCGGGACCTGCTTTTTTATGTCTCCAAACCCCCCAACTTTTCCCACCCGCTATCCCAAAGTATACGGATTTTGGTTCCCTCGAACCACAAAATAAATTCCCCAAAAGTGTGGGCTGAAAACCCCAACCCCTTAAATGGAGATGGTGAATCGATTAAGCAAAACCCCCTACTCCTTCTCCTGGGCCCCCAATCGGGTAAAACCTTGGGTTCACTCCCTTCGGCTTATCTAAAGCCCTTTTTTTCCTTTAATTTCCCCCCTTTCTGGACTTGTAGGGGGACCCCTCTAAATGGGATAAAGGGACTTCCTTGGCTGGGTCCTTAAAAGTCCCGAAAATAACGTTCTGCCCGTCTCTTTACCTTTTCCCGGCGGTTCATCCCTTTTCCCAAGCCTTTTTCCCGTCCTCCAAAGGGTTTTCACAGTTTGTATGGGTGGAAAAAGACCTAGAGTTGCAAAAACAACGTTACTTAGGCCCAAGGTGGACGGGGGTTTTGCCCTCCAAATTTTCAAGATATTACCCGGTGCCTCGGCAGTTAGAATCTTGGTTCTTCCATCCGTCAGTCCAAGCTTGGTTAGCTGGAGTTTCAATGTATGGGGCCCCACGGGAAACCCCCCCTGGTTAACACCAGAAAGGTACCCAAAAAATCTCAAAATTGTTTTGATTTCAAGACCGTGGTGAGCACACACAGATCGTATCCTTCTTCAAAGCCATATTTAAAGTGGGGGTCCCTTCCCCCCTCACGGGGGAACCCAGGGCTCCCCGGAAAATTTAAAGCCGGAACTGTGGTCTGGGGGGAGGGGGTTTTGGGGGGAATGAGGGATGTGCTCGAGGACAACGCACTTTAAACCATTCCGATTTGCGGCAACTAGAAATGGGGGGCAAGTTTTCTAATTTCATTCTACCCCTGGTATTTCTTTTTGTACGGGGAAATTTCCCCCGGCTTTATGTAGAGCCCCCACATTTTTTAATCTTTGGGCCTACAGGGACCCACAAACCACTTGTCTCAAAGGTTTATGATTTTTGGTGTCCATGGGGAACCCGTGGGGGCCCTTCCGACGTGGGAAGGGGAACTCTCGAGAAAACCTCCCCTGAGGACTGGGGAAAAAGGGTTTTCCCCTTGCTCTGGACTTCAGTGGGCAGTAAGGGGACAAAAATTAAATTAAAAAATTATCACTCGTTTGGGACAGATGCCCGCCCCTTTTTTTTACACCTCTTCCCCCAGTCTCAAACCTTTGTGGGCTGTCTTAAAGAGGAGGGCAGAGTAATTATGGTGGGGGTTTTCGTTCCCCACGCCTTTTCTGCTTTTAAGGTTTCCCACTGATCCACTTAAATTTTTGGGGAAAGATGCAGAACGACCCAGCTTTCCTCCTTATTTCGCTCACGCGTCCAATTCACTCCCCCAAGGGACACTTTACCTTCCTACTAAATGCTGCCAAGGCAGTGATACCGAGACTGTGGCGCTCCACCTCTCCCCCCTCACTGACAGACTGGCTCAAGGAAGTACATACAATGTGTAGAATGGAAGAGATACGCTGTGAGTCATACCTAGACTCAGACCATTTCTTCACAGTTTGGAACGATTGGTTGACATTCTGTAAGTCTACCCACTACTCCACCATCATCTAGAGGAACCACTGCGACTGTGGGCACAACTTCTCACTGGTTTAGATCGCTGACGATGTGGAACTGATTGCGACTGGCCTCCCCTATCTCTAGTTGGTTAAAGTTCATAGGCCTGTTGCCTTGATTTAGGAGAATTTTCTTCTGTCTTTCCTTTCTTGCTGATCTGGACAAAAGCGGTTCTCTTCCTATACTCGACTAAAGTACAGGGTCTCTCTTTCTCTTACTTAGTTCCCCCTTGCCATAAGGAGGATATCTCTAACCTCAAGATATCCTTTCCCTTTACAGACCTTTTCTGCAGGGAAACATGTACTTGCTAACTACTTCATCTCCTAATGATCATCGGTTAGCCGTTTCTCCATTTAATACCCTTCCTTAAAAGGTATGACTATATTTCCATAATCAATATGTATATGCTGAATCTCATTATTGTATACGCCTCTATAACCGCCATATATTGATGATGTTCGCACCGCTTTTGTCCTTGTCATTGTATAACGTTATTATGACTTGAAAAAAACTTTGAATAAGAAAAAAAAAACATCAATAAAATCACATTCCAAAAAACAAGAACGGCGCAACATCGGGATTTTGATATTGGAAATTGCCTGGAAATACAGTAATTCAAATTCTGTAAGCTCTTCTCATTGGTCGGCAGAAACCAGCCAATCAGAATAGGAGGGACAGTGACCCATTAAAACCTATGGAGAAGTATTGACCAATCAAATTCAAAGGCGGGACAGTTCAAAATACAGTAAAAAGGCAGAAAAGAGCTGATTGGCTGAACTAGCAGGGGCTTGGCTATCCCGGCCAATCAGAGAGCGCGCTACTTTCCCATTGTAGTCTATGGAGAAATGGGGGCACTGAAATCTCAGCGCCGTGCGGCATGGAGTATTAGTAAATAAATCGTTTTTATTAAGTGTAAAACATTCCCTGTAAAAGAGCTGAAACCTTCTATAAACATACAGAAATAAAATCACCAACAACGCGTTTGTCGCCGAGACCGGCGCAACATCGGGAATTGGGATATTCCCGGGAAATACAGTAATTCAAATTCTGTAAGCTATTCTCATTGGTCGGCAGAAACCAACCAATGAGAATAGGAGCGACAGGGACCCATTATAACCTATGGAGAAGTATTGACCAATCAAATGAAAAGGCGGAACAGTTCAAATTACAATAAAAAATGCAGAAAAGAGCTGATTGGTTGAGCTAGCGGGGGCTTGGCTATCTTGGCCAATCAGAGCACGAGCTACTTTGTCCCATTTTACTCTATGGCCAGATCGGGGCAATTAAATCTCGGCTCTCAGCGCCATGCGGCATGGAGTATAATAAAAAAAATATTTTTATTAGGTGTAAAATATTATCTGAAAAAGAGCTGAAACCTTCTAAAAACATAAATCAATCAAATCCCTAACAACGCGTTTGTCGCTGTCACCGGCGCAAAATCAGGAATTGGGATAATACAGTAATTCAAATTCTTTAAGCGCTTCTCATTGGTCGACATAAACCAGCCAATCAGAATAGGAGCGACATGGATCCGTTATAACTAGAGATGGGCGAATTGATTCTAACGAAGTGGACTTCGTTTAGAATTTCAGGAAAACTTCGGTTCTGAACGAAGTCGAAGTTTGGGGTACTTCGCGGGAACGAAGCGTGCTTTTGATTGATAAAATGGCTGTGAGCACATGGCGTTACATGGGGCAAAGAACTCTGGGAGGAAGAAGGGCATAGCCTGCATGACATGTGCAGAGATGAAGCCAATCAGAGACCGGCGGGATTCTGTGACGTCACCGCACTATATAAGTCCGGGCGCGACGCTGGGAGCTCATACCGCTCTCACTGTACTGATTAGGGAAGGTGCTGCTGCGGCTGCTTATGATAGCTGATACTAAAGAACTCATTTTTATACAGCGATTTTTGGGGGGTGTCACAGCTTGTCTCAGAAACTGCTTCTCTTAACGTTCTAATTCTGATTTTGTGGGGTATTGAAACTGAAGTCCAGTGTGCGTCCAATTCAGCTGCATATACATTTTAATGCTATCTGCTCACAGCACATTGAATATGCAAGGGTTATCTAAGCCAGTTCCTGTTGTATTCATTTAAAGAAACAGCGTTTTTACAATTCAAATACCACTTCATTTTTGGTTTCTCATTTCTTTTGCGCAATTTACATCCAGGGGTTAATTAAGCGTTGTTCTGCTGTTGTGGTTACTAAAAGAAACGTTCTTTTTCACCGCCAAAGAAGCAAATTTGCCTGTAGCATAATTCATAACAGAAGGTTAATTACAAGTTTTTCTGTTGTTGTGTTCCGTAAAATACATGCTGTTTTAACACGCTACAAAACTGGTAATTATTGGCAGCACATTTCTTTTGTGCATTTTACATCCAAGGGTTAACTCAGTATTTTTCTGCAGTAGAACTCTGTAAAAAAACGATCTTTTTCACCACCAAAAAAGAAATTTTGCCTGTAGCATAATTCACAACCAATGGTTAATTACAAGTTTTTCTGTTGTTGTTTACCGTAAAATACATGCCATTTTAACACGCTACAAAGCTGGTAATTTTTGGTTGCTCATTTTTTTTGCGCAATTTAGATCCAGGGATTTATTAAGCGTTGTTCTGCTGTTGTGGTCACTAAAAGAAACGTTCTTTTTCACCGCCAAAAAAAAGAAATTTTGCCTGTAGCATAATTCACAACCGAAGGTTAATTACACGTTTTTCTGTTGTTCTGTACCGTAAAATACACGCCATTTTAACACGTTACAAAACTGGTAATTTTTGGTTGCTCATTTCTTTTGCGCAATTTAGATCAAGGGGTTAATAAAGCATTGTTCTGCTGTTGTGGTCTCTAAAAGAAACATTCTTTTTCACCTGCAAAGAAGAAATTTTGTCTGTAGCATAATTCATATCCGAAGGTTAATTAAGTTTGTGCTTTTAGATTCAGTAAAATACACAGTGTTTTTAAACGGCACATACAAGTAAATTTTTCATGCCCATTTGTGGAGCGCAATTTATATCCAAGGGTTACCCAAGCTTCTTAGTGGGTTCATTTGGAGTCAAATACAGGGTGTGTATTTATCATATTCAGATATCTTCATCAAACAGTGTCTGTACATTTTAGAACAAAGAGTATGTCAGACAGAGAGGTGGCAGGCTCTTCACCTGCGAGTGGCAGTGGCACAAACACTCCTGGAGCAGGCCCAGGTCGCAGCACAGCAAGGGGACGTCGCAGCAGGGGTCACTCGGTGAGGCCACAACTGCTGCTGTCATCTAGCGGCAGTGTGTTCAGCAACCCAAGGGTTCTTGATTGGTTGACTAGGTCATCCACTTCCTCTCAGATGACTTCTGACAACCCCAGCCAAGAGTCGGTGGGAACGTCAGACACAACCCTAGTTGGCA
>JAODAL010032329.1:0-47095 GCA_025379985.1 Phyllomedusa bahiana
GACCCTGAGGAGGGGGGCTCCGCTGTGGACCTCTAAGGGAGGGGGCTCGCTGTGGACCTCGAGGAGGGGATAGGGGGCCTCCCTGTGTACCTCTGAGGAGGCATAGGGGCCTCCGCTTTGGACCTCTGAGAGGGGGCTATCCGCTGGGACCTCTGAGAGGGAGGGTCCGGTAGGGTTGGGGTCCGCTGTGTGACCTCTGAGGAGGTGGGGCGTAGGAGGGAGGGGCTCCGCTGTGTGACTAGAGGGGGGGGTGGGGGTGGGAGGGCTATGGGGGGGCTCCTGTGTGACCTCTGAGGAGGGCGAGGGGCGCTCCGCTGTGTACCTCTGAGAGGGTGGGCTCCGCTGGTGACTTGAGGAGGGGCATAGGGGGCCGCTCCCTTGTGACCTCTGAGGAGTGCTCCGCGTGTGACTCTGAGGAGGGTCCGCGTGTGTCTGGACCCCTTCTGAGGAGGGGCTCCGTGTTGACCTCTGGGGGGTAGGGCTCCGCTTGTGACTCTGAGGAGGGTGGGCCCCCTGGTGACCTCGAGAGGGCTAGGGGCCTCGCTGTGTGACTCTGAGGAGGGGCTCTCCGCTGTTTTTACCTCTGAGGAGGAAAGGGGGGTCCGCTGACCCGGGGTCCCTGTGACCTGAGAGGGCTCCGCTGTGTGACCTCTGAGGAGGGCTCCGCTGTGTGACCTCTGAGGAGGGGCTCCGCTGTGTGACCTCTGAGGAGGGGCTCCGCTGTCTCACCTCTGAGGAGGGGCCCCGCTCTGTGACCTCTGATGCGCGTCAGCTGTGTGGCTCCTCTGTGTCACCTCGGTGGAGGGGCTCCGCTGTGTGACCTCTGAGGAGGGGCTCCGCTGTGTGACCTCTGAGGAGGGGCTCCGCTGTGTGACCTCTGAGGAGGGGCTCCGCTGTGTGACCTCTGAGGAGGGGCTCCGCGGTGTGACCTCTGAGGAGGCGCCCGCTGGTGACCTCTGAGGAGGGGCCTCCGCTGTGTGGGCCTCTGAGGAGGGGCCCCGTGGGGGGGCTCCGCTGTGTGACCTCTGAGGGATGGGCCCTTAGGGGGCGTACGCTCGTGTGTACCCCTGGGGGGAGGGGCGTTAGGGGGCGCTCCGCTGTGTGACCTCTGAGGAGGGGCGTAGGGGGCGCTCCGCTGTGTGACCTCTGAGGAGGGGCGTAGGGGGCGCTCCGCTGTGTGACCTCTGAGGAGGGGCTCCGCTGTGTGACCTCTGAGGAGGGGCTCCGCTGTGTGACCTCTGAGGAGGCGCTCCGCTGTGTGACCTCTGAGGAGGCGCTCCGCTGTGTGACCTCTGAGGAGGCGCTCCGGGGTGTCACCTCTGAGGAGGGGCTCCGGTGTGTGACCTTGGGAGGGGGGTAGGGGGCGCTCACGCTGTGTGACCTCTGAGGGGGTTTGGATGGGGGCGCTCCGCTGTGTGACCTCTGAGGAGGGGCATAGGGGGCGCTCCGCTGTGTGACCTCTGAGGGGGGGCTCCGCTGGTGTGGGCCTCTGTAGGAGGGGGCATTAGGGGGCTCCGCTGTGTGACCTCTGTGGAGGGGCTTAGGGGGGGCTCCGCTGTGTGACCTCTGAGGAGGGGCTCCGCTGTGTGACCTCTGAGGAGGGGGTATTGAGGGGGGCTCCGCTGTGTGACCTCTGAGGGGGGGCCCGGTTAGGGGGGCTCCCGCTGTGTGACCTCTGAGGGGGCGGGGACCCCTAGGGGGGCTCGCTGTGTGACCTCTGAGGAGGGGCATAGGAGGGGCTCCGCTGTGTGACCTCTGAGGAGGGGCTCCGCTGTGTGACCTCTGAGGAGGGGCTCCGCTGTGTGACCTCTGAGGAGGGGCTCCGCTGTGTGACCTCTGAGGAGGGGCTCCGCGGTGACCTCGGGGGGGGCTCGCTGTGTGACCTCTGAGGAGGGGCTCGCTGTGTGTACCTCTGGGGGCGAGGGGCTCGCTGTGTGGGCCTCTGAGGAGGGGCTCCGCTGTGTGACCTCTGAGGAGGGGGGGGGCGCTCCGCTGTGTGACCTCTGAGGAGGGGCTCCGCTGTGTGACCTCTGAGGAGGGACGTAGGGGGGGCGCTCCGCTGTGTTGACCTCTGAGGGGGGCTAGGGGCGTCCGCTGTGTGACCTCTGAGGAGGGGCTCCGCTGTGTGACCTATGAGGAGGGGCTCCGCTGTGTGGGGCATAGGGGGCGCTCCGCTGTGTGACCTCTGAGGAGGGGCATAGGGGGCGCTCCGCTGTGTGACCTCTGAGGAGGGGCAAAGGGGGCGCTCCGCTGAGTGACCGCTGAGGAGGGGCATAGGGGCGCTCCGCTGTGTGACCTCTGAGGAGGCGCTCCGCTGTGTGACCTCTGAGGGGGCGCTCCGCTGTGTGACCTCTGAGGAGGTGGCGCTCCGCTGTGTGACCTCTGAGGAGGGATTCCGCTTAATGTCCACATGGGAGGTTGGGACGGGAAGAGTCTGACAGTGCATGTCGTGACACCACTGGCCCAACCAAAATTGGCTCATCGTACACCTACCTGATGGTAAGTAGTGTGACCTTGCGGGGGAAGGGCGGGCTCGTGTGCCTATGACCTGTCAGGGGGGCTAGCATGTGTGACGCTGACTCGTAGGAAGAGGGCAGGTCGGCTGTGCCATGACCCGAGGGGGGGGGGCGGGGCTGTGACCCGCCAGGGGGGCGGGGGCGGGGCCCTGTGGCCCAGGAGGGGCGGGGGCGGTGCCATGTGACCCACCAGGGGGGCGTGCCGCTGTGTGACCCTAGGAGGGTGGGCGGCTGTGTGTGACCCCTGGGGCGGGGGCGGTGCACCGTGTGTGACCCATCAAGGGGCGGTGGGGCGTCGCGTGTGACCCATCCTGGGGAGGGGCGGTGCTGTGTAACCTCTGGGGGGGCGCCGCTGTGTGACCCATGAGGGGGGGTGGGGGGCTGCTGTGTGACCCTGGGGGGGCGGGGTGTACCCACCAGGGCGGGTGGTGGAACCCGTGGGGGGGGCGGTGAGTGTGACAGGTGGCGGGCGGTTCTGTGCTGTGTGACACCAGGCGGGGGTGGTGTGACCATAGGGGGCGGGGGCGTGTGCTGTGTGACCACGAGGGAGGCGGGGCGCTGGGCGTGGACACCACGAGGAGGCGGGGGCGGTGCTGTGTGACCCACGAGGGGGGCGGGGGCGGGGTGCTGTGACCCAGGGGATGGGGGGCGGGCTGTGGACCCACGAGGGGCGGTGCGATGGACCCCAGGGGGGGCTTGCTGTGTGACCCAACGAGGGGCGGGGGCGGTGCCGTGTGACCCACCAAGGGGGCGGGTGTGCCAGGGGGGGCGGTGCGTGTGACCCACGAGGGGGGGCGGTTGAGGGGGCGGTGCGTGTGACCTACTGAGGGGGCGGTGGTGTGTGAACCAGCGGGGGGGGGGCGGGTCTGCGTGTGACCCACGAGGGGGGCGGGGGCGGTGCTGTTGTGAAACCCAAGGGGGCCCTGTGGGGGGGGTGCGTTTTGACCCAAGGGGCGGGGGGGGCCTTGCGTTTTTTAAAACCAGGGGGGGCGGGGGGGTCGGGGGGGGGGGGTTTCTTTGTTCCCCACCCAAAAGGGGGGGGCGGGGGCGGGCTGTGTTGCCACCCTGGGGGGGGGCCCGGGGGTTTGCTTTTGGGGGGGGGCGGGGGGTGGGGCCCCCGGGGGGGGGGGCGGGGGGGGGGGGGGTTGGTTTTGGTTTTCCCCGGGGGGGGGCGGGGCGCGGCCCGGCCCGGGGGGGGGGGGGGCGGGGCATTGTGAACCAAAAGGGGGGGGGGGTGTGGCCCGGGGGGGGGGGGTTGTTGTGTACCCCCGGGGGGGCCGGGGGGGGCGGGAAAGGGGGGGGTGTGGTGTGGCCCCCCGGGGGGGGGGGTGCCGTGTGACCCACGGGGGGGGGGCGGTGCCTGTTGACCCAACGAGGGGGGCGGTGCCGTGTGACCCACGAGGGGGGCGGTGCCGTGTGACCCACGAGGGGGGGCGGTGCCGTGTGACCCACGAGGGGGGGCGGTGCCGTGTGACCCACGAGGGGGGGCGGGGCCGTGTGACCCCCGGGGGGGCGGGGGGGTGCCGTGTGACCTGTCGGGGGGGCAGCGATGGTACCGTGTTTTTGTCTGATTACAGCGCACGTCCTGGTGAAGAACTGTAAGGAGCTGATGACGTCGTCGCATCATAGGGAGCGCTGGGATCAGCCCCTGGAGGCCAGCCTCTGGCTGAAGAACTTCCGGGCCTGCAATGAGCGCTTCCTTTCCCAGGTAATTGTAGTGGAAAGGGTTCATGAGCTTTTCGTGTCCTGCAGGGGCCTGGGATGGCTCTGCTTCTCCCCCGCAGTCATCCGCCTGTTTCTCCTGTGTTGCAGATCCTGACACAGCAGCGCTACGTGTGGAGCAAGCGGGAGGCCACAGAGGCCGGAAGACCCCTGGGGGAGGTGGTGGAGCAGGTGAGGGGCAGCTCCTCGCTATATTCCTGTAGCCCGCCTCCTCTTCGCGCCGGGTCCCCCTCTCCGCGCCGCGTCCCCCTCTCCGCGCCGCGTCCCCCTCTCCGCGCCGCGTCCCCCTCTCCGCGCCGCGCCCCCTCTCCGCGCCGCGTCCCCCTCTCCGCGCCGCGGCCCCCCCTCTCCGCGCCGCGTCCCCTCTCCCCCGCTCCCCCTCTCCGCGCCGCGTCCCCCTCTCCGCGCCGCGTCCCCCTCTCCGCGCCGCATCCACCTCTTATACCTTATACCTACACCTCCACTGGTCTCATGGTTCTGTCTCCTGCAGGGACTGACCAGAGTGAAGACATCCAGTGACGTGGTTGGCGTGGTGTTGAAGGAGCTGAAGGCGCAGAGCGGGGGCAGTTTTTTTGGGTCCTGGTGTCTGAAGGGAAGTAAACGCTTCTGGGGGGAAAAGCACAAGAAAAAGAGGTAAAAGCCCTGTAAGAGAGCGCCCCCATGTGGCCCTCACCAGGGGCCTCTCCCCCATATGACTTGCTGATCTCTGTTGCAGGTGTCCCCGGAGGAGCTGACTCTTATCCATAACTTTAGGAAGATGCTAAAGAAAACGGGAGGGTTCCGTCCTGGGACGCCGCGCCCCACTTCCGATTGGGGATAACAGGCTGTCTTTCTTGTAGACGGGAGGCGCTATTGTCACAAGTGTTTCTCAGACTGGGTCCCTGTTCACTCCAAAGAAGTCGTACCTACCACAGGCGCTCCTGGGAAAGGTGGGTGCCAGCTGTGCAGGGGCGCGTGTGCTGGGTTCTTACCGCTATGTGTTGGTTTAGTGACAAGTGGGCCAAAAAGGACAAGTTACTTGCCTGTATGTATATACCCCCCGAGGGGCGGGGATCCTAAAACATCTTTTTATCCACAAGCGCCGGGGGCCCGGGGTCCTGTAACATCAATAAACGCAAACTGCTCGGGGGCCGGCTCCTGTATACATCTTTTAAAACGCAAGCTGCTGGGGGCCGGGTCCTGTTTTACGTCTATAAATACAAGCTGTCGGGGGGGGCCGGTTTTCCTTTTCGTCATAAATCGCAACCTGGGGCCGGGGTCCTTATACATCTTTAACGCACGTGCTCGGGGCCGCGTCCTGTAACACTATATACGCACGCGCTCGGGGGGCCGGGGTCCGTATACATCTAAATAAACGCACGCTGAGGGGCCCGGGGTCCTGTAACATTATATAATCGCAAGTGCTCGGGGGCCGGTCCTGTATAATCAAAAATACAAGCGCTCGGGGGGCCGGGGTCCTGTATACATCTATAAATACAAGCTCCGGGGGCCGGCGTCCTGATAAAACTATAAAACGCAACTGCCGGGGGCCGGCGCCTGTAACATTTATATCGAAACTCTCGGGGCCGGCGTCCTGTATACATCTATATAATCGAAGTCTCGGGGGCCCGGGGTCCTGTATACTCTATAAATGCGCGCTGGGGGGGGGGCCGGGTCTGTATACATCAATAATCACAAGCTGCTAGGGGGCCGGCGTCCTGTATACATCTATATAATAGCATGCCACTGGGGCTGTGGAGCCCTATATACATCTATATAATCGCAAGCTGCTCGGGGGGCCGGGGTCCCTTTTTACGTCTATAAAATCACAAGCTGTCGGGGGCCCTCCTTATACAACATATAATACAAGCCACTGGGGGGGCGGAGCCCCTAACTCTATATAAACGACGTCCAGGGGGGGCGTCTTAACATCTAATAAACACGATGCTCGGGGGCCGGCGTCCTGTATACATCTATATAATCACAAGCTGCTCGGGGGCCGGCGTCCTGTATACATCTATATAATCGCAAGCGCCGGGGGGGGGGCTCCTTATACACTATATTTTGCAAGCTCTCGGGGGCCGCGTCCCCGTATAAACTCATATAATAGCTTGCCACTGGGGTGGGACCCTGTTACATTATATAAATCACACACCGATGCTCAGGGCCCGGGCCCCATTTTAAAATTTATAATCACACACGTGCCAGGGCCGGCGTCCTTTAAACATATAAACACCAAGCCGGGGCCGGCCCTTTTATACATCTTAAAAAACACAAGTCTTGGGCCCCGGCGTCCGTTACTCTTTAAAAAATCCAAAACGTTGTCAGGGGCCGGGGTCCGTATACATCTATTTAAAAAACACACAACCCGGGGGCCCGGGGTCCCGTATACATCATTAATCAACGATGCTCAGGGGGGCCGGGGGCTTAACTCTTAAATAAAGTTCCGGGGGCCCGGGCCTGATGCATCAAAATAATGCGCCTGCTCGGGGGCCGCGTCCTGTTTAAAAATCTATAAAATCCAAGTCTCGGGGGCCGGCGTCCGTATACACATATAATCGCAAGCTCTCGGGGGGGGCGCCTTATGATCTATTAATCGCGCGCGCTGGGGGGGGGCGTCCTTATACACTAATAATCACGCGCTGCTCGGGGGGCCGGCGGGCTTTTAAACATCTAATAAACGAACGCTCGGGGGCCCCCCTGTTCATCTATATAATCGCGCGCTGCTCGGGGGCCGGCGTCCTGTAAAATCTTTAAACGCCCCTTCCGGGGGGGCCCGGGTCCCGTTACATCTATATAATCCGCGCTGCTCGGGGGGGCCCCGTCCTGTATGCTCTAATAACGCCGCCCGCTGGGGCCGGCGCCGTATATTTTATATAATCACAAGCTGCTGGGGGGGCCGGGGTCCTTTTTAAACCAAAAAATCACAACGCTCGGGTGCGGAGCCTGTAAAATCATAAAATAGCAAGCCACTGGGGTCGGACCCTGTATAAATCTCCATGGGAGCGCCTCTTGCGGAGCAGTGGGGTGCGTGCCGTCTCGGTGGGGTGGTGACCTGTCTTTTGTTGCAGGAGGGCTTCGATGCGTTGGACCCCTTCATCCCGGTGCTCGTGAGCTCATACAGCGATAAGGAGTTTGAGAGCTGCTACCACTATTACGTGGCGCGGGGGCTGCAGCGAGAAGGTCGGGGGACGGCCTGCGCTCCGCCCTCAGCCACGTTGTGTCTTCTAGAGATAAGCTGGATTTTTTGTGTGTTTTTTTTTTTTAGCTCGGACGGAGCAGGGGAAGATGGAGATCCTGTTCCTGAGTAACTTTAACCCTCGGGAGCTGGAGAAGATTTGTGCCTTCCTGTAGGAGGATGCCCTGGATGCCAGCCTCGGTGGGACCAGTGAAGGATGTCCCAGGGCTGCCCGCGGCCCCCATGTGACTGCGAGGCCCCGCACCGCCCATGTGACTGCGAGGCCCCGCCCCGCCCATGTGACTGCGAGGCCCCAGCTACCTGCCCATGTTACTGGCGAGGTCTCCGCCCCATAGGGACTGTGCGAGGCATCCGCCCATGTTAACTAGCGAGGCTCCGCTCCACCAACGTGTTGTCCACGGCTCCTGGCTCTTCACGTTTACAGACTCTTTTTTTCTACAGTGTAATACAATGTGATAAAACAGAACCCCCCACTCTCTATTGTGTGTATACAGTTCCTGTGCGGAGCGATGTCTATACGGCCTCTGCCCTAACATGCGCCTCATGCTCCGTCACAGCCTTGGTAGAGGAACACCTTCTGATGGGGTTGTACTGCCCGGGCCCTGGCTGCTTCTCTGGCTGTATGCCATACTAGGAGTTGTAGTCCTTTGGTCATAGGCCGGAGCTTTCTGCTGTCTGACACACGGGAAATTTGGGGGCAAGTGGACCTGTTCAGCTTAGTGCAGTTGGTTGTCAAAGCTTCCAAAACAGCGCCCCTCCTGTACATGGCTGTGTCTGGTAGTGCCGCTGTAACCAATACCGGGTGCTATAAGGGCTGGGGCTCCTGTCAGGGACCCCTCTGCAGCAGGTTTCTTCCAGTTGGAGCATTAGCGTATGGTCCCACGTCTTGGATGCGTGTCGGGTCCGTGTGGACGTAGGCTCTTGGATGCGTGTCGGGTCCGTGGGGACGTAGGCTCTTGGGAATCGTGTGGGGACGTATGGCTCTTGGATGCGTGTCAGGTTCCGAGGAGGGACGTATAGGCATCTTCTGGATGCGTGTCGTGGTCCGTGGGTACGTATAGGCTCTGGATGCTTGTCGGGTTCAGTGGGGACGTAGGCTACCTTGTGATGCGTGACGGACCTGGGACGTAGTCTCTTGGATGCGTGTCGGAGTCCCGTGGGGGACGTATGCTCTTGGAATGCGTGCATAGGACCCGTGGGGACGTAGGCTCTTGGATGCGTGTCGGGTCCGTGTGGACGTAGGCTTTTGGATGCGTGTCGGGTCCGTGGGGACGTAGGCTCTTGGATGCGTGCGTGTTTCCGTGGTGACTTAGGCTTTTGGATGCTGTGTCGGGTCCGTGCGGGACGTAGGCTCTGGATCGTGTCGGGTCCGTGGAGAAGTAGGCTACTTGAAGCGTGTCGGATCCGAGTAGTGGACGTAGGCTCTTGGATGCGTGTCGGGTCCCCGTGGAGGACGCGAAGGCTTTTGATCTTGTCGGGTACCGCGGAGGTACGTAGGCTGCTTGGCTTGAGTGGTTCGGGTCCGCGGGGACTAGGCTCTTGGACTGCTGTCGGGTCGCGGTGGCGTAGGCTCATTGCCTGCGTGTCGGGTCCGCGTGGGACGTAGGCTCTTGCACTGCGTGTCGGTTCCCGGGTACGTTAGGTCTTGGATGCGTGTCGGGTCCGCGGGGACGTAGGCCTTGGATGCGTTTCGGTGGATCCGCGGGGTACGTATGCTCCTTGGCTGCCGTGGTCGGTCCGCGGGGACGTAGGCTCTTGGCTGCGTGTCGGGTCCGCGGGGACGTAGGCTCTTGGATGCGTGTCGGGTCCGCGGGGACGTAGGCTCTTGGATGCGTGTCGGGTCCGCGGGGACGTAGGCTCTTGGATGCGTGTCGGGTCTGTGTGGACCATCCCTGTCTAGCAATGTAAGACACGAGGCGCGGTCGGTTCCACGAGTGTCACCGAGTATGCTGTCCTCCATTGTCGTCTTTTTAAATCCGATCATAACGTCAATTCCTTGGAGAGGACAGACCAGTCAGGAGCCTATAATAAACCACGGGGCGCGATCCTGCTGCAGCCAAACCACATAGCTGCGCGTTGGATCCAATCGACGCTACGTTCTTGGATGCGATTTTAAGGTCCAACAACCGAGCGACCCGTAAGCAACCAAAAGGCCGCTTGTGTGGCATAACATCCCAATCACTCTTAAATCCCACATTGCCTTTGGAGCAGCATCATGCAACCCCGGCGGTGGCCTCCCAGCAGCAGCACCCGCGTGGCCTCCACATCACACCCGGCGGTTGGCCTCCCACAGCAGACCGCAGCACCCGGGGTGGCCTCCCAGCAGCAGGCAGCAGCACCTGCGTGGGCACTACCAGCAGCAGCAGCAGCAGCACCCGGCGGTGGCCTCCAGCAGCAGCAGCAGCACCCGGCGGTGGCCTCCAGCAGGTGCCGCCTCATGTTCTGTAAGGGCAGCGGGCGGGCGGTGGCGACACTGGTACAGCCACCCCCTTCTTCTCTGCTGGAGGGTGGTCTGTAATCCATCGTATGACCTCAGCCGGCTGCGGAGTGGATGCTGCTCCAGGGAAGAGCAGGACTGGTATCTCCCTGGACATGTGAGCTCACACTTCATATCCGAGCTAAGTAATGCTGAAGGAGCTGCGGGGTCCGGCACCGGCTACGGCCCTACAAGAGGCTGGACACACACAGGAGCGTCTGGGCCACCCTGGTGCTACTGCCGGCCTCACTCCACACACAGGGCCCCAACCCCGATCGCCTTGTATGCAGCAGAGCCGCTTCCTGTATGAAGGTGGTAGCACGTAGCTCATGCATGAAGTGTGCGCTGGCTCGGTGGATATATAAGGTGGGGGACAGGCTGTCTGCATACATAACCCTCATTGCTGTCATGGGTAAAACGGGTGTTTTATCAGAATAGAAGAAATGGTCTGGTCTGTAATAGGTTGGTGGGGTCCACTCTGGGGTCTGTAGTAAAAGGGGGGGGGTCTGTATTAGGTGAGGGGTCCACTCTGGGTCTGTATGAGGGGGGGTCTTATTGGTGGGGTCCACTCTGGGTCTTAGGGTTTAGGGGTCCACTCTGGGGTCTGTATTAGGGGTGGGGGTCTGTATAGGGTGGGGGGGTCTTTTATTAGGTGAGGGCTCCACTCTGGGGTCTGTAGTAGGGGGGGGGGGGGGGGTCTGTAGTAGGGGTCCACTCTGGGGTCTGTAGTAGGGTGGGGGTCTGTATTTGGGTGGGGTTTTGGGGGTTGTATTAGGTGAGGGCTCCACTCTGGGGTCTGTATTAGGTGAGGGGTCCACTCTGGGGTCTGTAGTAGGTGGGGGGGTCTGTAGTAGGAAGGGGTCCCCTTGGGGTCTGTAGTTGGTGCGGGGTCCACTCTGGGGTCTGTAGTAGGGTGGGGTCTGTATAGGTGAAGGGTCCAACTCTGGGTCTGTATGTGTGGGGGGGGGGGTCTGTAGTAGGGTGGGGGGGTCTGTAGTAGGTGAGGGGTCCACTCTGGGGGGTCTGGGATTGGGGGGGGGTCCACTCTGGGGTCTGTAAATGGGTGGGGGTTTGGGTCTGTAGTAGGGTGGGGGGGGGTCTGTAGTAGGTGAGGGGTCCACTCTGGGGTCTGTAGTAGGTGAGGGCTCCACTCTGGGGTCTGTATTGGGTGAGGGGTCCACTCTGGGGTCTGTAGTAGGTGAGGGCTCCACTCTGGGGTCTGTAGTAGGGTGGGGGGGTCTGTAGTAGGTGAGGGGTCCACTCTGGGGTCTGTAGTAGGGTGGGGCCATGGGGTCTGTGTAGGTAGGTCCACTCTGGGGTCTGTAGTGGGTGGAAGGGAGGGTCTGTATAGGTGGGGCATCTGTTTGTATTGGGGGGGGGTCCCCTCTGGGGTCTTTTTTGGGTGGGGGGGCCACCGGGGTTGTAGTAGGTAGGGGTCCACTCTGGGTTCTGTAGTAGGTGGGGGGGGTTTGTAGGGGGGGGGGGTGCGGGTCCCTCTGGGGTTGTATTTGGTAGGGGGCCCCCCTGGGTCGGTAGTAGGGGGGGGGGTCTGTATAGGTAGGGGTCCCCTCTGGGTCTGTAGTGGGGGGGGGGGGGGGGTCTGTAGTGGGTGAGGGGCCCCTTGGGGTCTGTGTAGGTGAAAGGGGTCCCCCTCTGGGGTCTGTAGTAGGGGGGGGGGGGGGGTCTGTATTGGGTGGGGGGGGGGTCTGTGTGTGGTGGGGGTCCCTTGGGGTCTTTTTTAGGTGGGGCCCAAAACCTGGGTCTGTAAATGGGGGGGGGAGGGGGGGGGTTTTAATGGTGAGGGGTCCCCTTGGGGTCTGTAGGGGTTTTAGGGGCCCCTTGGGGGTTGAGGGGGGGGGGGGTTGTGTAGGTGGGGGTCCATTGGGGGGGTCTTAGTAGGTGAGGGTACTTGGGGTTGTAGTAGGGGGGTGGGGGGGTCTTATTTTGGTGGGGTCCATCTGGGGGGTTTATAGGGGGGGGAGGGTCTTAGTAGGTGGGGGTCCCCTTGGGGTCTGTTAGGGGGGAGGGTTTGGGGGGTCTGTAGTAGGTAGGGCTCCACTCTGGGGTCTGTTTGGGGAGGGGGGGTTCACTCTGGGGTCTGTGTAGGGTGGGGGGGTTTTTGTAAGTGGGGTGAGGGGTCCATTGGGGTCTGTAGTAGGGTGGGGGGTTTTTGTGTAGGTGAGGGGTCCACCTTTTGGGGTTGTAGTAGGTGAGGGGTCCCCTCTGGGGTTGGTTTTTGGGTGGGGGGTTTGGGGGGGGTGAGTGGTGAGGGGTCCCTCTGGGGATGTGGGGGGGGGGGGTCTGTAGTAGGTGAGGGGTCCACTCTGGGGTCTTGGTTAGGGGGGGGAGGGGGGGGTCCATCTGGGTCTGTATTGGGTGGGGGGGGGTTGTATGGTGAGGGTCCACTCTGGGGGCTGTAGTAGGGTGGGGGGGGGGGGTATAGGTGAGGGTCCAATCTGGGGTCTGTAAAGGTTGGGGGAGGGGGGGGGCCCGTAGTAGGTGAGGGCTCCACTCTGGGGTCTGTAGTAGGTGGGGAGGGTCTGTAGTAGGTGAGGGCTCCACTCTGGGGTCTGTAGTAGGGTGGGGGGGGTCTGTAGTAGGTGAGGGCTCCACTCTGGGGTCTGTAGGGGGGGGGTGAGGTGAGTCCACTTTTGGGGTTGTTGTTTGGTAGGGTCAATCTGGGGTTTTAAGGGGGGTCTGGGGTCTGTAGTGGGTGAGGGGTCCACTCTGGGGTCTGTAGTAGGGTGGGGGGGTCTGTAGTAGGTGAGGGGCCCACTCTGGGGTCTGTAGTAGGTGAGGGGTCCACTCTGGGGTCTGTAGTAGGGTGGGGGAGTCTGTAGTAGGTGAGGGGTCCACTCTGGGGTCTGTAGTAGGTGAGGGCTCCACTCTGGGGTCTGTAGTAGGGGGGGGGGGTCTGTAGTAGGTGAGGGGTCCACTCTGGGGTCTTAATTAGGTGGGGGGTCCACTCTGGGGTCTGTAGTTGGGGGGGGGGGGGCGGTCTGTAGTGGGTGCGGGCTCCACTCTGGGGTCTGTAGTGGGTGGGGGCGGTCTGTAGTCGGTGAGGGCTCCACTCTGGGGTCTGTATTGGGTGAGGGGTCCACTCTGGGGTCTGTAGTAGGGTGGAGGGAACTGTATTAGGTGAGGGGTCCACTCTGGGGTCTTAATTAGGTGGGGGGCTCCACTCGGGGGTCTGTAGTAGGTGAGGGCTCCACTCTGGGGTCTGTAGTAGTTGGGAGGGTCCACTCGGGGGTCTGTATTTGGTTAGGGTCGGTACAAGGGGTAGGGGGGTTCCTATGACGCGCTGCCGCTGTAATTGGGGTGTAGCTCAATAAAGCGGGATTTGGTTTCGCCCCTCTATGATAACCAAAAACATGGCGTCCGCCTGCGCGACACTTCCGGACTTTTGGGCGCCTGCGTCATTGGATAGACGTCCCAATTAAGTGGAGGGGTAGTACGGTGATTGGACGCGAGGCAGACCAATCAAGAATAAGGAGGCCCTGTTGTCATGGTTACCGGCAGCGGCCCGCTCTCTGCGCGGTGAGTGTGAGCGGCGCACATGGCCGGGCAGTGCGGAGAGGTGCTGACGTTACAGCTCGGGCACTATGCCAACTACGTGGGGGCCCACTGGTGGAACCTACAGGTGAGGGGGTGGCGGGAGTGGGCGGGGTTCTCAGGAGCGGTGGTAGAAAATGGGATTTTAGGAATGGGGGGGTTGTCGGGAGTGGGCGGGGTTGTGGGATGGGCCCGGGGGGGTTTGGGGAATGGGCAAGGGTTAAAATTTTGGGTGTTTGGCGGTGGCAGGGGTATAATCTCTGGGATGAGCGGCGGTGGCACGGGTATAATCTCTGGGATAGTTGGTGGTGGGGAGGTTAATCTGGATGGTGGGGTGGCAGGGTTTAAACTTGGGTAGTGGGGTGGAGGGTTAATCTTGGGGATAGGGCGGTGGCATTTTTAATCTTGGGGTGTGGGGTGGCAGGGTATAAACTTGGGGATGGCGGGAGGGGTGGAAAATTTTTAATCTTGGGGTAGATGGGGTGGGCCGGGGGTTTAAACCTGGGGTGATGGGGGGCGGGTTAATCTTGGGATAGGGCGGTGGCAGGGGGGTTAATTTGGGGTTAGGGCGGGGGGAAAGGGGGGTAATCTCTGGGGTAGTTGGGCATTTGGGGAGGGGTATAATTTGGGAATGAGCGGCGGTGGCAGGGGTATAATCTCTGGGATAGTTTTGGGGTGGGGGTATAAACTCTGGGATAGGGGGGTGGCAGGGTTTTTAAACTTGGGATGAGGCAGTGGCAGGGTATAAATTTGGGGATGAGCGGCGGTGGCCGTTTAATCTTGGGATGTGGGGTGGCACGGGTATAACTCTTGGATAGTGGCCGGTGGACGGGGATAATCTTGGGAGAGGGCGGGCAGGGGTATAAACTCTGGGATAATGGGGTGGCCCGGGGGGATAATCCCCCTTTTGGAAACCCCTAAATTTTTTTAAAATTCTGGGATAGAGGCGGTGGCAGGGTTAAATCTTAGATAGTGGGGGGGGCAGGGTAAATCTCTGGGATGAGTGGCGGTGGCACGGGTATAATCTCTGGGATAGTTGGCGGTGGCACGGGTATAATCTGTGGGATAGATGGTGGTGGCACGGGTATAATCTCTGGGATAAAGGGGTGGGAGGGTATAACTTGGGATAGTGGGGGTGGCAGGGGATAAATTTGGGATGTGGGGTGGAGGGTATAATCTTGGATAGTGGGGGTGGCACGGGTATTTCGGTATGGCGGTGGCAAGGGGGTAATTTGGGATGGTGTGGCAGGGGGTTTTTTTGGGATGGTGGGGGTGGCGGGTATAATCTTGGGATAAAATGGGGTGGCAGGGTATAATCTTGGGAAGAGGGGCCCGGGCGGGGGGGGGCAGGGTATTCTTGGGATAGAGGGGTGGAGGGTTTTAATCCGGGATAGTTGGCGGTTTGGGGCCGGGGATAATCTGTGGGATGAGGGGGGGCAGGGGTATAATCTCTGGGATAAATGGGGTGGCAGGGTATAATCTTGGGATGATGGGGTGGCCGGGGTTTTTAATTTGGGATAGTGGGGTGGGGGGTATAATCTTGGGTGTGGCGGTGGCAGGGGATAATTTCCTGGGAAAGAGGCGGGGGGGAACGTTTTAAAATTTGGGGGGTTTTGGGGGTGGGGTATAATCTTGGGATTGATGGTGGGCAAGGGGATAATCTCTGGGGAAATGAGGGGGCGTGGCAGGGTTAATTTGGGATGAGTGGGGGTGGCAGGGGGTTTTCTTGGGTGTTGGCGGTGGCACGGGTATGATCTCTGGGATAGTTGGTGGCAGGGGGGTAAACTCGGGGGGTGAGGGCCGGTGGCACGGGGTAATCTCTGGGATGGGGGTGGCCGGGGGTTTAAATTTTTGGGTGTGGCGGTGGGAACGGGTATATTTTGGGGTGGCGGTGGGGCCTTTTTAATCTTGGGATGAGGTTGGCAAGGGTATAATTTGGGATAGCGGGGTGGCACATTTTAAAACTTGGGATAGGGGGTGGCACGGGTATAATCTCTGGGATAGTTGGCGGTGGCAGGGTATAATCTTGGGGTGGGGGGGGTGGGGGTTTTTAATCTTGGGGTATGGTGGTGGCACGGGTATAATCTCTGGGATGAGCGGCGGTGGCACGGGTATAATCTCTGGGATAGTTGGCGGTGGCACGGGTATAATCTCTGGGATAGTTGGCGGTGGCACGGGTATAATCTCTGGGATGGGGCCCGGTTTGGAGGGGGATAATCTTGGGTTTGGCGGGTGGCCGGGTATAATCTCGGGATGATGGGGTTGGAGGGTTAATTTTGGGGATGGGGCGGGGGCCCACGGGTTTTTAATCTTGGGGGTGAGGGGGTGGCCTTTTTAAATTTGGGATAGTGGTTGGACGGGGGTTTAATTTTGGATGGGGGAGGGGGCAGGGGGTTAATCTTGGGATGTTTGGGGGTGGCGGGGTTAACTCTGGGTAGTTTGGGGGGGGCAGGGGGATAATCTTGGGATGGCGGGCGGTGGAAAAGGGGATAATCTCTGGGATGTTGGGGTGGGAAGGGTTAATCTCTGGGATAGTGCGGGTGGGGGGGTATAAACTCTGGGGATGAGGGGGGGCAATGGGTTTTAATCTGGGTAGGGGGCGGTGGACGTTTTAATCTGTGGGATTGATGGGGTGGCACGGGTATAAATTTTTGGATAGAGGCGGGGGGGCACGGTATAAATTTGGGTGGAGGGGGGGGGTGGGGGGGTATAATCTTGGGCTGAGGCCCAAAGGGGCCCCCCGGGTATAATTCTGGGTATGAGGGCGGGGGAAGGGTTATCTCTGGTAGGGCGGGGCAGGGTATAATCTCTGGGATAGTTGGCGGTGGCACGGGTATAATCTCTGGGATAGATGGCGGTGGCACGGGTATAATCTCTGGGATAGTTGGCGGTGGCACGGGTATAATCTGTGGGATAGATGGTGGTGGCAGGGGTATAATCTCTGGGATAAATGGTGGTGGCAGGGGTATAATCTGTGGGATAGATGGGGGTGGCACGGGTATAATCTGTGGGATAGATGGTGGTGGCACGGGTATAATCTGTGGGATAGATGGTGGTGGCACGGGTATAATCTCTGGGATAGATGGCGGTGGCACGGGTATAATCTGTGGGATGGTAGTGGCAGGGGTATAATCTCTGGGATGAGTGGCGGTGGCAGGGGTATAATCTCTGGGATAGTTGGCGGTGGAGGGTTTAATTTGGGGTATGGGGGGGAGCCCCGGGGTGGCAAGGGTATAATCCGGGATCGGGGTGGCCGGGTTAATCTCTGGGAAGTTGGGCGGTAATTAGGGTTTTAATTTTGGGTAGTGGTGGGGGCAGGGGGATTCTCTGGGATAAAGGGGGGTGGGAGGGGGATAATCTTGGGATAAGGGGTGGGGCCCGGGGGTTTAAACTGTGGGATAGGGGGTGGACGGTATAATCTCTGGGATAGATGGCGGTGGCACGGGTATAATCTCTGGGATAGTGGCGTGAAAAATTTTAACTTTGGGATGGAGGGGGGGGGGATTTTTAAATTTTGGGTGATGGCGGTGGCGGGTATAATTCTTGGGGTAAAACCCCGGGCGGGGGGCAGGGTATAATTCTGGGTTGGGGTGGCAGGGGGGGAAAACTTGGGAAGGGCGGTGGCCCCGGGTATATCTTGGGATAGTTGGTGGGGGGTATAAACCCGGGTGAGCGGGGGGTGGACGGGTTTAATCTTGGGATATTTTTTGGTGGCAGGGTTAATCTCTGGGATAGTGGGTGGACGGGGTTTCTTTTGGGATAGGGCGTGGCAAAGGGGATAATTTGGGGTTGGCGGGGGGGTGGCACGTTTTAATCTGGGGATAAGGTGGGGGCACGGGTATAATCTCTGGGATAGATGGCGGTGGCACGGTATAATCTCTGGGATGAGCGGTGGCAGGGGGTTTAATTTTGGGATAGGGCGGGGGGCCGGGTTTAATTTTGGGTGAGCGGCGGGACGGGGTTTAAATTTTGGGATAGCGGCGGGCGGTGGCACGGGTATAATCTCTGGGATGAGTGGCGGTGGCACGGGTATAATCTCTGGGATGAGTGGCGGTGGCACGGGTATAATCTCTGGGATAGTTTGGGGGTTTCCCCGGGTATAATTTTTGGGTAGTGGGTGGCAGGGGGTAATTCTGGGATAAAAAGGGGTGGGAGGGGTATAATCTTGGGGATGATGGGCGGTGGAAGGGAAATCTTGGGATAGATGGGGGTGGCACGGGTATAATCTGTGGGATAGATGGTGGTGGCACGGGTATAATCTCTGGGATGAGCGGCGGTGGAAAGGTATAATTTGGGGAGTGGCGGGGTGGCACGGGTATAATTTGGGTAGTGGTTTGGGGGCAGGGTAAATCTTGGGGGGGTCGGGGCAGGGGATAATCTTGGGATGAGGGCGGTTTAGGGTATAATCTTGGGAAGATGGCGGTTTGGGAGGGTATAATCTGGGATGGCGGCGGTGGAGGGGGTTTAAACCGGGGGTAGGGTGGTGAAAGGGTAAATCTTGGGTGGGGCGGTGGCAGGGATAATTTGGGGAAATGGGTGGTGGCAGGGTATAAACTTGGGGGAAATGGGGTGGCACGGGTTAATTTGGAATAGTGGTGGTGGCAGGGGTTTTAAACTCTGGGATGGGGGCGGGGGGAAAGGGGTTTTTTCCCGGGAAAAAAGGGGGGTGGGAGGGTATAATCTTGGGATGTTGGCGGTGGCCCGGTATAATCTTGGGTGTTGGGGTGGAGGGGGTTAATCTTGGGATAGTTGGCCGGGGGGCAGGTATAATTCGGGTGAGTGCGGTGCAAGGTTATAAAACTTGGGTTGGGGCGGGTGGCCAGGTTATCTCGGTAGTGGCCGGTGGCCCCGGGTTAAACTTTGGTGGGGGGCGGGGTATAAACCGGGATGGGCGGGGAGGGGGTATAATTCTGGGGAAATTGGCGGTGGCAAAGGGTATAATCTCCCCGGGGTGAGTGGCACTGGGGTTTTGGCAAAGTTGCGGCCCCCTTTTCAGTTCTTTTTGGTATGGTGAAAGGGGTTTTTAGGGGTCAAACATGGGGTGGGGACGGGGTTTTGTATAATGCTGTATTGAAGGTTTAGGGGGGGGAGCCTTTAAACATTTGTTTTCGGGGGCGGAGTTTTCCCAGAACAGTGAGGTTTGCAGTGATGTCCTTTTCCGCAGAGGAGTGACCCTGAATGGGGCGGGGAACTTAAAAACCCCAATCTCAAAACGCTTTTTGGAACTGAAAAGGGGGGTGTTTCCCCAGCTAGGGGTGGGAAAAGAGACGCTTCCCCCGACTCCTGACAAACCCCAGGCTTTGGGTTGTAAAGGGTGCGCCGTCCCATAATCATGGAGGCCAGAGGGGGCGGAGTCTGATGTGTTACTATCCCCTGTATCCCTCGTCTATATTCTGTATTACGCCCCCTGTATCCCTCGTCTATATTCTGTATTACGCCCCCTGTATCTCCCGTCTGTATTACGCCCCCTGTATCTCCCATCTGTATTACGCCCCCTGTATCCCTCGTCTATATTCTGTATTACGCCCCCTGTATCCCTCGGCTAATTTCCGTATTAAGCCCCCGGGATTTCCCCCCCTCTATATTCTGTATTAGCCCCTGTACTCCCGTCTGTATTTAAAAGCCCCCTGTATCTCCCATCTGTTTTTTACGCCCCCTTTTATCCCCCCGTCTATATTCGTATTTACCCCCCTTTTTCCCTCTTATTTTTTCCGTATTCGCCCCCTGTACTCCCGTCTTATTAAACCCCCCCGTTCCCTCGCTTTTATTCTGTATTACGCCTCCTGTATCTCCCGTCTGTATTACGCCCCCCTGTATCTCCCATCTGTATTACGCCCCCTGTATCCCTCGTTATTTTTGTATTACCCCCCCGTATCCCTTTTCCCAAAATTTGTATTAAAGCCCCCCGTTCCCCCCGTCTATATTCCCTTTTTACCCCCCCCGATCCCCGTCTGAAATTTGCCCCCGTATCTTCCCCCTCGTATTACGGGCCCCCTGTATCCCTTGTCTAAATTTTTTGTATTACGCCCCCCCGTATCTCCCGCCTGTTTTTTCACCCCTGTTCCCTTCGTCCCATATTCTGTATTAAAGCCCCCTGGTTTTCTCCCGTCTGTATTACGCCCCCTGTATCTCCCGTCTGTATTACGCCCCCTGTATCTTCCGTTTGTATTACGTCCCCTGTATCTTCCGTCTGTATTACGCCCCCTGTATCTCCCATCTGTATTACGCCCCCTGTATCCCTCGTCTATATTCTGTATTAAACCCCTGTCTCCCTCGTCTATATTCTGTATTACGCCCCCTGTTTTCCCTTTTGTAAATTTGCCCCCACTCCCGGGCTGTATTACGCCCCCCGTATCCCTTCCCCTGTATTACGCCCCCTGTATTTTCCCACGTATTAAACCCCCTGTATCACTCGTCTATATTTTGTATTAAAAGCCCCCTGTATCTCCCGCCCCGTATTACCCCCCTGTATCCCTGTCTAAATTCTGTATTAAAGCCCCTGTATCTCCCCCTCGGTATTCCCCCCCTGTATCTCCCATTGTATTACGCCCCCCGAAACCCTCGGCAAAATTCTGAAATTTGCCCTGTATTTTTCCCCGTTTGTATTACCCCCCCCGTATCTCCCAAACTGTATTACGCCCCCGTATCCCTCGCTAAATTTTTTGTATTACCCCCCCTGATCCCTCGTTATAACTTTTATTACGCCCCCTGTATCCCTCGTCATATTTGTATTAACGCCCCTGTTAAACTCTTTTATATTCTTATTAACGGCCCCCGTATCCCTTTTATATTCCCGTATTACCCCCCTGTAAACTCCCGCCTGTTTTTCACCCCCGTAACCCCCGTTATAATTTTTTTTTACGTCCCCTGTTTTCTCCCGCCCGTTTTTTCCGCCCCCCGTATCTTTCCCCTCTGTATTACGCCCCCTGTATCTTTCCCTTTGTATTTTCGTCCCCCGTATTTTCCGTCTGTATTAAAGCCCCTGTAACTCCCCCTTTTAATTCCCCCCTTTATCCCTCTCTTAAATTTTTATTACCCCCTGTATCCCTCGTCTATATTCTGTATTTCGCCCCCTGTATCTCCCGTCTGTATTACGGCCCCCCCCTATTTTCCCGTCTGTATTACGCCCCCTGTATCTTCCGTCTGTATTACGCCCCCTGTATCTCCCCCTCTGTATTAAACCCCCCCGTATTTCCCTCGGGCATACTGTATTTCGCCCCCTGTATCTCCCGTCTTTTTTTCGCCCCCTGTATCCCTCGTTATTTTCTGTATTACGCCCCGGTATTTTCCCGTTTTGTATTCCGCCCCCCCTATCTCCCATCTGTATTTTCGCCCCCTGTATCCCTCCCTCTTTATTCCCTTTTTACCCCTGTTAATTTTTCCCTCTGTATTAAGCCCCTGTATCTCCCCTCTGTATTTCGGCCCCTGTATCCCCTTCCTTTTATTCTGATTACACCCCCCCCGTATCCCCCGTTTTATTAAATTCCCGAATTTGGGCCCCCTGTTTTCCCCCCGTTTTATTCTGTTTTTTAAAGCCCCTTTATCTTTTCGGGCAAAATTCTGTTTACGCCCCCCGGGACCCTCTCTAAAATTTTTGGGATTACCCCGGGAAAATTCCCCAACGGGTTTTTCGGCCCCCCTTTTCCCTCATTATATTTTGTTTTAAAGTCCCCTGTTCCCCCCCCTGTTTACGCCCCCCGTAACCCTCGCTATATTTTTGTATTACGCTCCCTTTTTCCCGCCTGAAATTTCGCCCCCTTAAAAACCCCGTCTATAAACCTTTTATTAAACCCCCTGTATCCCCGTCTGTATTACGCCCCCCCTTAAACTCCCCCTCTTTTTTTTATTACGCCCCCTTTTTAACCCCCGTTATATTTTTTATTACACTCCCTGTATCTCCCGTCTGAAATTTCGCCCCCTGGATCCCCCGTTATTTTCTGTATTACGCTTTCCCGTATTTTCCCGGGCCCGTATTACGCCCCCTTTTAAATTTCCCCCCCGTTTTACCCCCCCCTGTATTCGTCTATAAATTTTGTATTTTCAACCCCCGGGATCTCCCTCTGATTACACCCCTTGTATCCCTCGTCTATATTCTGTAATTTTGCCCCCTGTTAAATTCCCGTCGTAAATTTCGCCCCCTGTTTTCCCCCGTCTATATTTTGTATTACGCCCCTGTTAAAAAAAAAAAAAAAAAAACTCCCGTCTGTATTACGCCCCCTGTATCTCCCGTCTGTATTACGCCCCCTGTATCTCCCATCTGTATTACGCCCCCTGTATCCCTCGTCTATATTCTGTATTACACTCCCTGTATCTCCCGTCTGTATTACGCCCCCTGTATCCCTCGTCTATATTCTGTATTACGCTCCCTGTATCTCCCGTCTGTATTACGCCCCCTGTATCCCTCGTCTATATTCTGTATTACGCCCCCTGTATCCCTCGTCTATATTCTGTATTACACCCCTGTAATCCTTTTCCCCACTGTAAATTTCGCCCCCTGTAACTCCTCCGTATTTAACCCCTGTATACCCTCGTTATTTTTCTTGTTTATATACGCCCCTGTATCTCCCGTCTGTATTACGCCCCCTGTATCTCCCATCTGTATTACGCCCCCTGTATCCCTCGTCTATATTCTGTATTACGCCCCCTGTATCTCCCATCTGTATTACACCCCTGTATCCCTCGTCTATATTCTGTATTACGCCCCTGTATCTCCCGTCTGTATTACGCCCCCTGTATCTCCCATCTGTATTACACCCCTGTATCCCTCGTCTATATTCTGTATTACGCCCCTGTATCTCCCGTCTGTATTACGCCCCCTGTATCCCTCGTCTATATTCTGTATTACGCCCCTGTATCTCCCGTCTGTATTACGCCCCCTGTATCTCCCGCCTGTTTTACACCCCTGTATCTCCCGTCTGTATTACGCCCCCTGTATCTCCCGCCTGTTTTACACCCCTGTATCCCTCGTCTATATTCTGTATTACGCCCCCTGTATCCCTCGTCTATATTCTGTATTACGCCCCTGTATCTCCCGTCTGTATTACGCCCCCTGTATCTCCCGCCTGTTTTACACCCCTGTATCGCTCGTCTATATTCTGTATTACGCCCCTGTATCTCCCGTCTGTATTACACCCCTGTATCCCTCGTCTATATTCTGTATTACGCCCCTGTATCTCCCGTCTGTATTACACCCCTGTATCCCTCGTCTATATTCTGTATTACGCCCCTGTATCTCCCGTCTGTATTACGCCCCCTGTATCTTGTCCTTATATCTTCTGGCTGCTGCAGGCGCTGTGCATCTTTTTGGGTGCAGGAGGGTTTGTCTCCTCTTTGCTGTCGCTGTGAATTCATCTGTATTATGTGTGATGCTGGAGCCCCTCTTGGGTGCAGCCGTTGTGGGGAAGGTGGCTGATCCCTTACCCTGTTTTGTAGGGAGCCTCCGTTTGCTGAAAGAAGGCGGCTCCTTATATGACGAACAGGGCACGAGGAATAGCGCCCCCGCCTGGTGAGTGGGCTCCCTACCGACAACTCTGTCCTGGTCGCCCCTGGCATCGTCTTATAAGTTATTTGCTGTGTTGCAGGACGGGTGATGTGAGTGTGCACAGAGAGGAGCCTGGCCCCTCACAGGTAAGAGGGGGGCACAGTCTGCGGCAGGGGCCACGCTACCCGCCCTCTCACCTGTCACTTCTCTTTTCAGGTACACACTGCGAGCACAGCTCATGGCCCCGATACAGGTGAGTGCGTTACATGGAGCAGACCGGGTTATATCATACAACTGACTGCACAATATATAACAGTATAATACTACTGACTGTGTAACATATGACCATACAATGTATAATGGTATAATACTACTGACTGTAACATATGACCATACAATGTATAACGGTATAATACTACTGACTGTAACATATGACCATACAATGTATAACGGTGTAATGCTTCTGACTGTAACATATGACCATACAATGTATAACGGTATAATGCTTCTGACTGTAACATATGACCATAACATGTATAACGGTTAATGCTACTGACTGTGTAACATAAAGACCATACAATGTATAACGGTATAATACTACTGACTGTAACATATGACCATACAATTTATAACGGTATAACTACTACGACTGTGTAACATATGACCATACAATGGGATAACGGTATAATGCTATCTGACTGTAACATATGACCATACAATGTATATACGGGTATTTTAATGCTTCTGACTGTAACATATGACCATACAATGTATAACGGTATAATGCTACTGACTGTAACATATGGCCATACAATGTATAACGGTATAATGCTACTGACTGTGTAACATATGACCATACAATGTATAACGGTATAATGCTACTGACTGTAACATATGACCATACAATGTATAACGGTATAATGCTACTGACTGTGTAACATATGACCATACAATGTATAACGGTATAATACTACTGACTGTAACATATGACCATACAATGTATAACGGTATAATACTACTGACTGTAACATATGACCATACAATGTATAACGGTATAATGCTACTGACTGTAACATATGACCATACAATGTATAACGGTGTAATGCTACTGACTGTAACATATGACCATACAATGTATAACGGTATAATACTACTGACTGTAACATATGACCATACAATGTATAACGGTATAATGCTACTGACTGTAACATATGGCCATACAATGTATAACGGTATAATGCTACTGACTGTGTAACATATGACCAACAATGAATAACGGTGTAATCTACTGACTGTAACATATGACCAAACAATGTATAACGGTATAATGCTACTGACTGTGTAACATATGACCATACAATGTATAACGATATAATACTACTGACTGTAACATATGACCATACAATGTATAACGGTATAATACTACTGACTGTGTAACATATGACCATACAATGTATAACGGTATAATGCTACTGACTGTAACATATGACCATACAATGTATAACGGTATAATGCTACTGACTGTAACATATGACCATACAATGTATAACGGTGTAATGCTACTGACTGTAACATATGACCATACAATGTATAACGGTATAATGCTACTGACTGTAACATATGACCATACAATGTATAACGGTGTAATGCTACTGACTGTAACATATGACCATACAATGTATAAAAGGTATAATAAATGACTGAACATATGACCATACAAGTATAACGGTATAATCTACTTGACTGTAACATATGACCATACAATTTATAACGGTATAATACTACTGACTGGTAACATAGACCATACAATGTAAAAACGGTATAATGCTACTGACTGTAACATATGACCATACAATGTATAACGGTATAAAAGCTACTGACTGTAACATATGACCATACAATGTTTTAACGGTGTAATGCACTGAAATGTAACATAGACCATACAATGTATAACGGTATAATCATGACTGTGTAACAATGACCATACAAATGATAACGGTATAATGCTACTGACTGTAAAAAAAGACCATACAATTATAACGGTATAATACTACTGACTGTAACATATGGCCATACAATGTATAACGGTATAATGCTACTGACTGTGTAACATATGACCATACAATGTATAACGGTATAATGCTACTGACTGTGTAACATATGACCATACAATGTAAACGGGATAAACTACTGACTGTAACATTATGACCATACAAAGTGTATAACGGTATAATATGCTACTGACTGTAACATATGACCATAAAAATGTATAACGGTGTAATCTACTGACTGTAACATATGACCATACAATGTAAAACGGTATAATACTACTGACTGTGTAAACATATGACCAAATACAAAAGTATAACGGTATAATGCTACGGGCTGTGTAACATATGACCATACAATGTATAAACGGAATAATGCTATTGACTGTGTAACATATGACCATTACAATGTATAACGGTAAAAATGCTATTTACTGTGTAACAAAATGACCATACAATGTATAACGGTAGTAATGCTACTGACTGTAACATATGACCATACAATGTTTTAACGGTGTAATACTACTGACTGTAACATATGACCATACAATGTAAACGGTGTAATGGGTACTGGACTTTTAACATATGACCATACAATTATACGGGATAATGCTACTGACTGTAACATATGGCCATACAATGTATAACGGTAAAATACTACTGACTGGGAACATATGGCCATACAATGTAAAACGGTATAATCTTCTGACGTAACATATGACCATACAATGTATAACGATATAATACTACTGACTGTAACATATGGCCATACAATGTATAACGGTATAATACTACTGACTGTGTAACATATGACCATACAATGTATAACGGTATAATACTACTGACTGAAACATATGACCATACAATGTATAACGGTTTAATACTACTGACTGTAACATATGACCATACAATGTATAACGGTATAATACTACTGACTGTGTAACATACTACAGTATAATAAACGGGGCCCACAAACCCTGTTTTGGCATGATACTGTTGAAATATTAGGGGTGCAGCTCGCACGCCTTGTTGTTGGTAGGTAGGTGAGGGTTTTGGGGGGGGTACCATTCATTTTATCTGCCAGCTGAGGGGTATTTACACTCTCTGTTTCTCTTCCCGTTATCATACAATGGTCCGGACAGCGCCACCCTGGGGCAGAGCAGCGGCGACGCCAGAAGCAGAGGCCACCGGATGGGTTTGGTCGGACGTTTTACAGACGCAGCTTCATCCGAAATCTCTCTGCATTGTGAACAGTCACAGCCATGTAGGGTGAGTGCGAGGAGGGTGCTGGGCAGGAGGGCTCCGCTAGGTGCTCAGCCCCTTCATACACCTTCATGTTCCTGCTCTAGGGATGGGCTGGAGACCTTTAGCCAGGGGGAGGTGGTCTTCAAGACTCAACTCGAGGACATCGAAGACCGACTGCATTTTTTCACTGAGGAATGGACTATTACGGTGCGTGGAGGGGCCGGCCCCCTGCACAGGGGCGGGGGGCATGGGAGGGGGGCCGGCCAGCACAATTTTGGGGGGCATGGGGGGAGGGGGGGCGCGGCCATGCACAGGTCGGGGAGCATGGGAGGGGCGCGGCCATGCACAGGTCGGGGAGCATGGGAGGGGCGCGGGGCTCCCCCCACCCCCGCCCCATGCCAGGTCCGGGGGTGCAGCCATGCACAGGTCGGGGTGCATGGGAGGGGCGCGGCCATGCACAGGTCGGGGGTGCAGCCATGCACAGGTCAGGGGTGCATGAGAGGGGCTCGGCCATGCACAGGTCAGGGGTGCATGAGAGGGGTGACTATCCAGGATGGTTGTATCTCTGCTCTTGCTGTCTTGTAGGGCTTCCATGTTCTATGTGACGTATACAATGGCTTCTCTGGGGTCGGCGTGAAGATGGTGGAACTACTTCATGATGAGTATCCAGGAAGGGGGATCCTGAGCTTTGGCACGTGTCCTGCTCCAGCAGGCGGCAGGGTGAGGCAGGGGGAGGCAGTGTGTGGCCCCTGGGTCATGATCAAGCATCACTTGTCCCTTTCTCTTCCAGGACCCCTACAAGGCAGTCTTCCAGCTCCTGAACAGTGTCCTGGCCATGGGGCTCTTCAGCAGTTACAGCTCACTCTTCTGCCCCCTATCTGTCCATGTCCCAGGCCTGAAGCCAGAGACCAGGCCCTCTCTGCAATCCTGTCAGCTAGCTGTAACAACGTGAGTGAGTTGTAAATGAGTAAGGCCTCTTCACACGGCTTATTCAGAAACGTATTTACATTGATTGCTGATCAGTAAATACGTTCTGAAATAAGTTTGAAAAAATCATTGCAAAATAAGTGCCACAAGTGTGGGAAGTAAAAAAATAATTTGTTAACTGATTATCCCTTCCCGACGTTCCCATCTCCATTTTCATAATAATTGTGACTCCGTCCGAAATAATTGACAAGTATTGTTTTTCCGTCCGGATTGGCCGACGTCAGTTTTCCGCTAAGCAGCAATTCCGCACGGAAAAACTCGGACATGGTGAACGACTATCCGTATTTTCCTATGAAATCAATAGAAAATGGCTGTTACTATTATTTCTGACTGATTTGCCGACGGAGTCTGACGATCGCCAATCCGTGCAAAATACGCGTGATGAACGAGGCCTAAAAGCTGTGCCCCCCCCCCATTCCTGACTGCACCTGCTCCCCTCCTCCTCCTGACTGCGTTGTGCCCACTCCCCTCCTCTTGCTGACTGCGCCCGCTCTCCTCCTCTTGCTGTCTGCGCCCGCTCTCCTCCTCTTGCTGACTGCGCACGCACACCTCCACTTGCAGACTGCGCCCGCTCTCCTCCTCTTGCTGACTGCGCCCGCTCTCCTCCTCTTGCTGACTGCGCCCGCTCCCCTCCTCCTCTTGCTGACTGCGCCCGCTCCCCTCCTCTTGCCGACTGCGCCCGCTTCCCTCTTCTTGACTGCGCTGCGCCCGCTCCCCTCCTCCTCCTGACTGCGCTGCGCCCGCTCCCCTCCTCTTGCTGACTGCGCTGCGCCCACTCCCCTCCCTGACTGCACCGCGCCCGCTCCCCTCCTCTTCCGGACTGCGCCGCGCCCGCTCCCCTCCTCTTGCTGACTGCATCCGCTCCCCTCCTCTTCCTGACTGCGCTGCGCCCACTCCCCTCCCTGACTGCACCGCGCCCGCTCTCCTCCTCTTGCTGACTGCGCTGCGCCCGCTCCCCTCCTCTTGCTGACTGCGCTGCGCCCGCTCCCCTCCTCTTGCTGACTGCGCTGCGCCCGCTCCCCTCCTCTTGCTGACTGCGCTGCGCCCCCCGCCCCCTCCCTCTTGCTGTACTGCGCTGCGCCCGCTTCCCCTCCTCCTTTCAGACTTGCAACCCCTCCCCTCCTCTTTCTGACTGCACCCCGCCGTCCCCTCCTCTCCCTGACTGCACCCGCTCCCCCTCCCTCTCACCTGACTGCACCCGCTCCCCTCCTCTTCCTGACTGCACCCGCTCCCCTCCTCCTCCTGACTGCGCTGCGCCCGCTCCCCTCCTCTTGCTGACTGCGCTGCGCCCAATCCCCTCCTCTTCCTGACTGCACCCGCTCCCCTCCTCTTCCTGACTGCACCCGCTCCCCTCCTCTTCCTGACTGCACCCGCTCCCCTCCTCTTCCTGACTGCACCCGCTCCCCTCCTCTTCCTGACTGCAACCCCCATCCCCCCTCCTCTTCCTGACTGCACCCGCTCCCCTCCTCTTCCTGACTGCACCCGCTCCCCTCCTCTTCCTGACTGCACCCGCTCCCCTCCTCTTCCTGACTGCACCCGCTCCCCTCCTCCTCCTGACTGCGCTGCGCCCGCTCCCCTCCTCCTGACTGCGCTGCGCCCGCTCCCCTCCTCTTGCTGACTGCATCCGCTCCCCTCCTCTTCCTGACTGCACCCGCTCCCCTCCTCTTCCTGACTGCACCCGCTCCCCTCCTCTTCCTGACTGCACCCGCTCCCCTCCTCTTCCTGACTGCACCCGCTCCCCTCCTCTTCCTGACTGCACCCGCTCCCCTCCTCCTCCGGACTGCGCTGCGCCCGCTCCCCCTCCTCCTGACTGCGCTGCGCCCGCTCCCCTCCATTGCTGACTTGCATCCGCCCCCTCCTCTTCCTGACTGCTCCCGCTCCCCTCCTCTTCCTGACTTTGCACCCGCTCTCCCTCCTCTTCTGACTGCACCCCTCCCCTCCTCTTTCCTGAACTGCACCCTCTCCCGCTCCTCTTCCTGACTGCACCCGCTCCCCCCACCTCCTGACAGTACCCGCTCCCCTCCTCTTCCTGACTGCACCCGCTCCCCTCCTCCTCCTGACTGCGCTGCGCCCCCCTCCTCCTCCTGACTGCGCTGCACCCGCTCCCCTCCTATTCCGGACTGCACCCGCTCCCCTCCTCCTCCTGACTGCGCTGCGCCCGCTCCCCTCCTCTTGCCGACTGCGCCCGCTCCCCTCCTCTTGCCGACTGCGCCCGCTCCCCTCCTCTTGCCGACTGCGCCCGCTCCCCTCCTCTTGCCGACTGCGCCCGCTCCCCTCCTCTTGCCGACTGCGCCCTCTCCCCTCCTCCTCCAGACTGCGCTGCGCCCGCTCCCCTCCTCCTCCCGACTGCGCTGCGCCCGCTCCCCTCCTCGTCACGACTGCGCCCGCTCCCCTCCTCTTCCCGACTGCGCTGCGCCCGCTCCCCTCCTCTTCCCGACTGCGCTGCGCCCGCTCCCCTCCTCCTCCCGACTGCGCTGCGCCCGCTCCCCTCCTCTTCCCGACTGCGCTGCGCCCGCTCCCCTCCTCCTCCCGACTGCGCCCGCTCCCCTCTTCCTCCCGACTGCGCCCGCTCCCCTCTTCCTCCCGACTGCGCCCGCTCCCCTCTTCCTCCCGACTGCTCAGAGCCCGCTCCCCTCTTCCTCCCGACTGCGCCCGCTCCCCTCCTCCTCCCGACTGCGCCCGCTGCCCTCCTCTTCCTGACTGCGCCCGCTCCCCTCCTCTTCCCGACTGCGCTGCACCCGCTCCCCTCCTCCTCCCGACTGCGCCCGCTCCCCTCCTCTTCCCGACTGCGCTGCGCCCGCTCCCCTCCTCCTCCCGACTGCGCCCGCTCCCCTCCTCCTCCCGACTGCGCCCGCTCCCCTCCTCCTCCCGACTGCGCCGCGCCCCTCCACCCGACTGCGCCCGCTCCCCTCCTCCTCCCGACTGCGCCCGCTCCCCTCCCCTCTTTCCTCCGCGCTGCGCCCGCTCCCCTCCTCTTCCCGACTGCGCCCGCTCCCCTCCTCTTCCCGACTGCGCCCGCTCCCCTCCTCCTCCCGACTGCACCCGCTCCCCTCCTCTTTCTGACTGCGCCGCGCCCCTCCTCCCGACTGCGCCCGCTCCCCTCCTCTTCCCGACTGCGCCCGCTCCCCTCCTCTTGCTGACTGCGCCCGCTCCCCTCCTCCTCCCGACTGCGCTGCGCCCGCTCCCCTCCTCCTCCCGACCTCGGCCGCCCGCTCTCCCCTCCTCTCCCGACTGCGCTCGCTCCCCTCCTCTTCCCGACTGCGCTGCGCCCGCTCCCCTCCTCCTCCCGACGGCGCCCGCTCCCCTCCTCCTCCCGTATGCGCCCGCTCCCCTCCTCCTCCCGACTGCGCCCGCTCCCCTCCTCTTCCTGACTGCGCCCGCTCCCCTCCTCCTCCCGACTGCGCCCGCTCCCCTCCTCCTCCTGAATGAGCTGCGCCCGCTCCCCTCCTCTTCCTGACTGTGCCCGCTGCCCTCTCTTCCAGGCCGCGGTGCAGTACCACAGCAGTGCAGTCCTGGCGGTGGCGCTCAATACACTGACTGTCCCGTATCGGATGACGGGGCCTGGCCCTTCCATGGCGCAGTTTGCAGAGGCGCTGACGTTTGGTGGGAGAAAGGTGAGTCCTTGTGGGTGTGGGGGTCCTGGGTCCCTGCTCGGAGTAACGCCTGGCTCTTTCCGTAGATGCTTTCGGCCGTCTGCTCGGTGCCGTTCCCGCTGGCGCCAGCCATGTCTCTGCCGGATGCCTTGCTGCCTCACCTGTGCTCTGCCCCGTGGTGCTCGGTGTCGCCCTGTCCAGCGGCTGCCACGGTCTTCTCCCAGTCTGTGGTCCTGAGAGGTCTCCCGGAGCCGCGCCGCACCAGGTGACGAGCGCAAGGTTAATGTCACGTGACTGCCATGGCTGCTGCGTCCAGGAGGTGACATGTTTTCTGTATCTTCAGTGACCTTCCTGCTGGGAAAGAGCCGCCATCTTGTCTGCACAGCTGTGAGAGCGGAGAGCAGGTCCTTCAGTGCTACCTGAAAAGCCTGTACCCGCGCAGCCTCAGGTAGGGCGGATGGTGACCAGTGCTGTGCCCGGGGGCCGACCTCCTACCTAATGATGTCCTCTCTGATTCCTTTAGCATTGCTCATCTGCTGGGGGCCCCCTGCTCGCTCGGGCCCTCCTTTCCTCAGTTCTTTTCTTCCTATGTGACCCAAGATGGCTTTACTATGGAGGAGCCCCAGCCTGAGCCCAGAGGTAAGGACCTCCATGTGCTGTTCGGGTGGGTACGTCTTCTTTTGTTGTGCCCTGCCGCCTCGCTCTTTGTGCTACCACTCTCGTCTTACCCCGTTATTACACTCGGCTGGTGCTTCCCATTCTATCCCGTTTCTATAAAGTACTCGATTTTGGTCAGTGTGCTCCTCTCGGATGTGGCCAGTCCTGATGTGGGGTGATTGTAATACTTGGTAAGGTACCGCTCCCCCTTCTTCATTTAGTTGGTATATAATTCTGCCGCAGCCTCATACTCGCCCACATTTACTAAGCCTGGCTTTTTGCTCTTAGAGGGGTCAGCCAGTGGATAAAATATATCCTCCACTAGTGCCTCCCCCCCTCAGCTCAGCCCCTCTCTCTCTTGTCCATTTTCTGTAGATTCTGCAGTTCTACATCCACAGAAGCTCAGCAATTTTGTGTAGAGCCCAGGAGATCACCAGTGGGGTGGCTTTCTCCCTGGAATCCTGTCTCCCGCTATGAGGGAGGAGAGGGACGCACCCAGATCAGGGTTGGGACAAGGTATTTTGGTGCCCTCCACAAATAAGGAAAATGTTACCAACCCTCCTCCATGAAAAGTTCCTCCGCCGTCCCCCCAGTCAGGTGCACGGTTGTGTTGGGCTCCGTTCTCTGCCACTCACTGTATACAGGACAGGCCCTCTGTTCCAATGGACACTACAAAGTTTTTGTTCTCTGAAACTTGCTTTGAGGTCCATAGAGAACAGGAGACGATCAGCTGCTGGGGAATAGGATAACAGGGAGGGCACATGGGCACGATACTATTCAGGGGCGCGGCTGTGACCAGCGCTCGGTCATCTCTATGGCCCAGAGGCCGCTCCTCCAGTATTACCTGATAACCGCTTCACTAAGGCTGTATTCACACAGTGCGGGTATCGCGTCCTACTGGAAATGTCGAGTACGTAGACCATTTTTCCTATAAATTTAGCAGGACTGAGGCCGGATGAGGGGAACGTCACCGTCTGTCACTCCGGGACTTGTGGCGCTCACTTTGTATTTGAACCTGCCCCCCCCCCCCCCCGCACATAAGAGTGCCATCTGGAAATGAAGTCCCATCCTACAGGGGGCGATGGCATCCTCACTAACACAGCTTATTTGCATATGTAAATTCTTAGTCTCCGCCCACCTAATGAAGAGCGTTACCCCTTCTGGGCTTCATTTGATGCCTGCCCTGGTGTGGGGTAAGCACCAGCCAGTATCAGTGGTGCCAGGCCTGCTGCTTCCTTTGGTGGCATAGGGTTTGGTGAACATTAAGGAATTTCACTTATGAAATGTACTATCTTGTGGAAAAAAATTTTTAGAATATTTTTAGATTAAAAATAATAAATTTTATTAAGTTATTCTAAATTTAATTTAAAAAAAAATTACAACAAACCCCACCCTCCTTATTATCATACATCAGAATATTATATACACTTTTTTTTTTTTTTACTCGTTTGGAGTACTTCTACTTAACGTGGGGAGACTCTGAAGTGCAGAAATTACCCAGAAAACACCTCAGGGAAATGAAGGAGCACACAAGCAATGCACATTCACTAGACAACCCCTTTAATATCTGCTGTATCCTCCTACAAACATCACATCTTGGGATCAGGAGGCCGGCGCTTCTCTCGCTGCCAGCACAATATAGACAAACATAAGTAAAACTACCCCCCAAACAGAAATGCAAGGGCTCCGCACAAGCGTGCAGTACCCCTCTGTCCTTAGCTAGGTCGCATCCCCGTCCTGGGCGCTCTGCAGACGTCCAGTGCTCTGCAGCACATGCTCCGCAGTCTGTGTGATGAGGTCAGTAAGGGGAATGTGTGCCAATGGCTGAGTCTCTCTGCTGCTGGGGCGGTGGAGCAGGACGACTTCCGAGAAGCCGTGAGTGACGTGCGGAGCCTGGCGCACTGCTACCGGCTGAGCGAAGGAGAGGAGACAGACGACAGCGACTAATCTTCCTCTTCATCCGCCTCCACGTCAGACATGTTGTCTGCGCCCTCGTCATCATCATCTGAACTGGTAATACACCCCGCCTGGAAGAGGTTGACGAGCTCCCGGAATCGCTGAGACACCTGAAAGAGAGCGACGGAGGAACCCACTGGCAAAAAGGTACCCCAATCTTGTACCCACCTCTGCAGGGCTCTTGTTGCCGAGCTGTGTGGAGATGGCTGTGAACGTGTCATCGTGCGCCCCTTGCTCCTGGCACATGGTGAGGATCACACGGTCAGCTTCCCTGCAAAAGGGAAACCCGGAGCTTTACCAAAACCCTTTCTCTCCAGAGCAAAAACTCCCAACCTCCCCCGGGGACGTCCCAAACCCCAGGGGAGGCATGTAGAAAAATTCTTAAAAACCCCGAGCCCCACACGCTCTGGGGTTTTATAATTAAACAAAAATGCTCAACGCCGGTCTATCGTTTTGTGATTAGGAATATTTCCGTTTCTTCGTATGATTATGGGGGAGGCCATCTTACCCGAGCTGCTTACAGCATATAAAGACAAGCTTTACTGCTGACGACTAGAGGAGAGGGTTATATCATGCTCCGTTACTATCACCTTCTGGCAGTGGTGGGTCCTCTGGCATCTGTATACACCTGTCAGTGTCATCCCATATGTGATGTGGAGACTGCGGGGAGGTGATCTCTACAGAACAGAAGGGGTCAGTCTATAGTGAATGGAGAATCCTGTGTTATCTATATAAGGTGTCACCTGCAGTGCATCCCCTAGTGAGAGGAGACTGCGGGGGAAGGGGTCTCTACAGAACGGAGGTGCAGTCTATAGTGAATGGAGGATCCTGTGTTATCTATAGATACAGGGGTTAGACAAAATAAGATCCCCCCCATCTTCATGTAGTCAAGTTTCCTGACGGCCCACCCTCACGAGAGGGGGCCCCATTTTTTTCTCCTTCATGGTGCTTATATTGCTGTTGATAAACATTATTTGTCGTATTTCTCTAAAAAGCTGTTTTCTGCACTCAATACATCAGACCGAACATATCCCACAGAGGAATGATTGTTGGTGGCGCCTGGTCAGGGCATCTTTGACCCAAGTTGATTGATGTTGAAGTCAACAGAAGAGCACATGAATTCGGTTCCGGCGCCGGCGCATGAAGACGGGGGAACGGGTCCCCGCACCCCCCCGGCTTTATACCGCCATTGCTGCGCAAAGCAGCGTGACCTGGCCCAAAAAAGGGGGAGTAGCCCCCCGGAAACCCAGCATATCCCGGACGTAAACCGCCCCCCGTCGCGGACTTTGCCGGTCACGCGGCCCTCGGGGGACAGAACAGCAGCGCACAGAGGCCGGCTGCTTCCCGAATGCGGCAGCAAGGTGAACGGCGTGCCACAGCAGCAAACCGCAGGAGGGGGCACTGAGCGCGGACTTTTCCGGGTAAAAGGACCCCCTGCCGCCCCGCCACCCTGACACGGACGCCCGCACGCCCGCACCACACTGGAGGCCCCCCCCATTTTTTAACATACCCCCTGCTGAGAAAAGGGAAGACTGAAAAAGGGGAGGGCCGTGCATTTTTAAAGGGGACCCCCGACCCCAATTTGATCTGCAAACAAAATTTGTGCAAAACCAACACCTGCTGATTGACGGGGGTTTACGTCTGGCGTCAGGGGGACTAACCCCCCACGTCCGGGCAGCCCTCCCTGATGGAGAAGTTTTTACTCCGTAGCCCCCAAAAGACCGGAACACAGGGAAACCGCAATTTTCCCCTTTAAAAAGGGCTGCCCCCCCTCGTGGCCGGCCAAAAGAAATAGGGGAAGACCACAGCAGGGGCCAGCACCCAGCAAGGGGGGGGGGGGACGACGCGGGATCTTTCTAGAACCTTGTCAGGGGGATCCCCGGGGGGGCTCGCCACTCCCCCCTTTGCACGGGTGCCGATTAAATTACAAGTCCGGGAAAAACGGGGGGAAGTGGCAAGACAAATAGCACCAGACCTGCAACCCCCCCTTTGGGAATCCACCGTCCACCCTCTCTGCTAAACCCTCAGGGGGTTTTTCAAGCTCCTCTGCCAGACTGGGAAAAATTTAAAGAGACAGAGTAAATGACCTGGAGACTGCAACAGCACTTTGAACGCCCTCTGAAACCCCGGCGCCAAGGCACAACTGGTCAGCAAAAAACGCATCAAAGGGACTTTGGGAAAATCGCTCCAGGGGGAAAACCTGGGGGAAGGGGGTTCTCCCTGAATCGTTAAAAAAAGGCCGACCTTAAACCCCCTCGCCAGGAAAGAGCTCCCCGGGGAAATCAACCATGGCTCCCGAAACGGGAAAATAAAACCAAAGTGGGCCCCCAAGGGAAAAAACACCCCCAAAAATCTAAGTCTAAACAACGGCAAAAGAGCCGCCCCTGTATAATAAATTTTTTCCCGGACTTTTTTAAACAAGGTGAAACCCTGAGGGCGTTTTCGCGGGCTAAACAAGCCACTACACCCCAGGGGAATAAAGTGCGCTATTTGAAAAAATTTCTCCCAGAGGCCCCCCCAGAAGAGGCGCGCTTTCCAGCAAACTTTTGAACGGCACTATTTCAACAAAATCCGTTTCAGATTCTCTCCCGGCCCCCCCTCAAGGTGCGGATCCTGTTTGGCCCCCCCAGGTTTTTTCAACTCGGCGGGGGAAAGGGGAAAAGAGGATCTGCCCCCCCCTTTAAATGGGGGCCCCCGGGGGATACCCTCCCCCAAAAACCCCAAGCTCGCCATCGCGATCACCTGAGAGGGGGGGGGGGGAAGGGGGGCAGCTGCCCCTGGGCCTCCCGGAGGAGACAGAAAACCTCGGGGTTTCGCTCGCGATCTCTTTCCCCAAACCTCCATTTTCGCCAAAAGAAACCTCACCCCGGAAAGGGGGAGCGCCGAGGGAAAACCTACCCCGGGAAGGGGAGACTTTTCACCCTGCTCGGCGGGGGATCGGGTTTTTTGGGGAGGGGGAGGGGGACTGTATGGACACCCTTTTGGATCTTTTCCCCTTTGTATAGAAGGCAAATTGTCATAGGAGCCCCCTTCTAACTGTGGGGGAAATGCAATTGCTCTCAAAAACATATCTTTTTAATGGGCCCAATTTCCTTTAAAGAACTCTAGAAATTTAAAGGGGTTTTCTGCGGGGGGGTGGAGGGGGGAAAGGGGTCTTGTGGGGGGAAAAAGTTTTTTCATGCAAATTTTAAAAAAGGGAGTCCCCCAAAAACTTTAAAGGGCGGGGCACGAAACCCCCCCCCAACCCAGCTTCTTTTTTCGTTTTCCCGTTTGGCAAAGGGTTTTAAATCTTTTTAAGTCATTTTTTTACCTGTTTATCGAATTTGTCTATTTTTCCCCACTGCTTTCCATTTATAATTCTTGACTTAGTCCCCAGAAAACTTCCCCAAAAAAGTCCCCTTTTCCCGGGAAACCACCAGTGCCACCCCCACAGTTTTTCCCATATGGGAAATACCCTTTATATGGGGAATCATCTCCTGGAACATGGGGGGCCTCCGCCCCCCCAAATTTAAAGGGAAAATAAAGGGTGATCCGGCATCAAAAGAGGCCCGCCCTGATGGTCCTCCTGCGGGAAACCATCGAAGTTATGACATTAAGCGATTGGAAAAAGCTGGGGGTGGGCCCCCCCTTTGGGTCCCCGCCCGGGGGAGGAAAGGGCCCAGGGGTATAAAGAAATCCACAAAAATTTTCCTTTTTGAGCTGGTTTCACTTTAAACATGATCTGGGGGTAGAGTCTCTCACCCTATTTCATTAAGTGGGGAGAATGGATAAGAAATTTTTAAAAATTTTCAAAGGGCCCAATGGTCAAACCGGGTATTTTTTAAAAATTAGCGGAGAGGATTTGCACCGAACAAAAGATCCCAAAAATTATTGGAGGGGGGCATAACGCATTTTGTAGATCGGGTTGGGAAAAAAGAAGGGGAGGGCCCGGGCACCCCAAGTAAACACCCCAAGGGCATTTCCACTTTTTAAAAAGGGGGAAATCTTGGGGCCCCCTAGGGGACCCCGGTAGTCTTCTTTGTTTGCTGGAGAAGCGAAATCCCGATAAAGGGGGACACACTTACTATTCCCCGGTTCACCAGCCCAGGGTCTAGGCGGGGGAACATTTTCCCTGGTTTCTGACCCCCTAAAACCCCGAGTCAAAAAAATGAAAAAAATTCTGAACATGGTAAACTTGATCATCCCCAATCTCAGTAAAATTTTTGGGGAAAATTTTTTCCCAAAGGGGGTACAGTTTTTTATTTGGAATTTTCCTGCCCAATTCCCCAAAGACAAATTCATTCGCGGGAGTTTGGTTGGGGGGTTGGGGGGAGGGACCTTGCTTGGGGACAACCTGACCACCGGGGCCCCCCCTCACAATATTGGGCTCCCGCAAAAAGGCCAAATTTAGAGGCAGGGTCATACCCTATCCCTCTGTCAAAAAACGCAAACTAAAGGGGGCGAAACCTACTCCCTTTTTCAGAAAGAGTTAGGGAGACCTATAAGACCTATCTGGGAGATAGCTCGATAAGCCCAAGCGGGAATGGGAACGGGAAAAAGGGGGTTTTTACCTCTGGGCAGATCGCCCCAGAGGGAATTTCATAGGTCACACTTACACTCCCACTCTTCAGGTTTTGGGAAAAAAAATCCGGGAAACTTCTTTTTCCCGGGTGCTTTAAAGGGGCCTAAACCCCCCCCCCGGCCCCACAAACAAGCTCCCGCACCAAACCCGGGAAGGGACTAAATTACCAATTTAACCCGGGAAGGATTAAAGACACGCTCAGCAAAATTTTTTGCCCACCCTGTAAAACAGAGGGTCAATTTAAGGGAAGGATGGACAGCGATTCCTCTTAAAGTTTAAAAAAGGGCCCCACCCTTTTCAGATCTCCCGAGGGAGGAAAATGAAAGCGGACATAACTGAGGAGGGGGTCAAATGGCTATTTGCCACCCTTTAAGGCAGGCAAGGGGCCCCGGGACCTGAGGGGGTTTTCTGGGGAGGTATTCAAAATTTCCCGAGTGATCGATCACCCCCATCCTCACCGAATATTACAACATGAGGCCCGTTCGCCCAGAATCAAAAAAAAGCATACATTAAAAAATTTTCCCGAAAAAGGGAAAGTTTCCGCTTTTTCCCTGCATCAAATAGGCCCATATCCCTCATAGACATTGACCAAAAAAACCCTTTTTCTAAGATACGGCTGAAACGCCTCGCGGTTTTTTTGCCGCAATTGATTGGGCCCCCCCAAAAGGGTTTCATCAAGGGGAAAAGCGGCGGTGGGAAAACATCAGGAAAAATGCTAGCGGTATTGGAAAGGGGCCGACACAAACCATTGCCAGGGGAAGGGGGGCCTTTTCCCCGGTGGCCCCGGATGCAGAAAAGGGCCCTTTGATAATGTGCGATGGGGGTGGCTTTGGTTTTTCCCCCGGGTACCATGGGAATTTTCAGGGACTTTAAAGGGCCCGGGCCTCTCGCCAACTATGAATTCCCCCAAAACCCCCAAAATTTATTTCCCCGGGTTTTCCCTTTTTCCCAAAAAACCCCCCCCAAAAAAGGGAAAAAGGCAGGGGTGCCGCTTTCCCCCCTTTCTTTTTAATTTGGGCCCTTTGAACCCTTGGCCCCGGGTAAATTAGGATTCTGACCTTTTCGGGGATCAGGAAAGGGACAAAGAGGTGAAGGAAACCCCCTGTTTGCAACAACTCATACTATTCATGTCCCGCTCCCCGACCCGTTTCCCCCCCGTGCGGAGTTCTGCGATATTTCGGGACGCTAAGGGGTTTTAAAGTAAACGTGTTTCCAAAAAGTTTAATTTTTAAATTTTTGGGCCCGGGGCTATCACAGTCCCAGTGGGGGGGGAAAAAAGGGGTTTTGAATTTTCCCGGGGCCCTAAACACATACTTATTTGGGTAACAAGGTGGGTTGGACTCCAGACTCGATGTAATTTGTTTTAAAAATTCCCCCTCTTATAAATTTAAAAACTCCCAGGGCCTAAGCGTTTGGAAACCCCACTGCCCTGTCACTTGGGCCGGGAAAATGTCACGCCATAAAGATGGTCTGCTTCCCACACTTTCTATACCCCCTACAAACTCCCCATTTTCCGCTCAAAAAATTTCAGCATCAACCAAAATTTAAAAAATGCTTTCCAGATTTATTTTGGGGAGGAAAAAAACCCCCTATTGCATAAAATAAACTAATTCCTGCCCCTCAGGGGCAGGTGGGGGGAATCCCCCAGAGTTAAAGGGGGTTAAAAAATGGGTGCTTGACTCGTCACATTTCAACGGATTGGGGGTCGCTCCCGCTTTCGAATTTTTAATTAAAAGAGAGTTTAAAGCGCCCCTTGGGGGACCCGCGGCCTTTTTCCCTACCAGGTATCCCAACTGCCTTTTCGATTAAAAATTTTCCCCCCGTTCCCCAGGGGCACAATAATGGCCCCGGAAAGAGTGAGGAAAACGCTTAGGCCTTTTTCTTTGCTCTCTCCAAGGGGCAGGCCCCTTTGGACCACCCCGATTTTCCCCCTGGGTCCCGAAACAACCCGGTGTTTAGGAAAATGGGGGGAGGGGGCTGGGCCCAAAGCGGGACAGCTAATGCATGTGATTCTCGGGGAGGCTAAAGCCCTCTGAGATGCTTTAGAGGGTTTTCCTTTCCCAAATCACAGCTTTTTTCTGCCTATAAACTCTCTAATTTTTGTAATGGGGGGACTAAGAGATGTTCCAAGGAGACCCTTCCTAACGATTTTGACCCTTTGCACCACTCACAGGGGGACATATTGGTCTATCGAGGGTCTATGCTGATATGAAGGGTGGGGGCAGGAAAGGGGAAACTTCTCAGGCATTCCACTACGGAGCCGCCGAATTTTTGGGGAATTCCCAGATCCCAGATATGATTCCCCAAGGGGGTTTTGGGGCCGGGACGGAAAACATCATCTGCGAGACCTGGGGGAAAAAATTTCTTCAAGTAATACATTCGCCATCTCGCCTTCAATCTCCCCCCCTCTCAGAACTTTCCCCCATAGAAAATTTCAGCAATTTCCCCCAAATGCGGGGGGAAAATAAAAAAGGACCCATGGCCGGTTTTGGGGGGAAACAGCTATACCCAAACCTAAATGGGGAACACAAATCCTTTAGTATATTCAGCTTCACTTTGGGGGGACCCCAAGGGGAAAAATATAAAATCCTGAACTTCCACTGCCCCCGGCCCCCCGGGCGGGAGGGGGAGAGGGGTTTGAGGAGTCCCGCTCACTCCCCCGGTTTCCCGGGGAAAAGTTCACATTGCCCCTTTTTGGGAGCCAAAACGAAGCCTTTGCAGTTAAGGCTGAAGCCCACCTTTCCCATCAATTTTCCGGGGGCATTTAAAACAGCTGGAGGGTTATTCCCTAGCGGAAAAGGGCGGAGGGCGAGAGGCAAAGGGGATCCAACCCCGGTTTTTCGACGTTTGGGGGAAAACCCTTTATAGAATCGCATTATTTTTGGGCAGGGAATAGAAGCCCTTTTGCAGAGGTTTAAGTAAACCGATTGGTAAAAATAGGGAGGGAAAACGGGGGGACCTGGGGGATTTTGGGGTTTAGGAACTTTTTTGGGCTTGGGGTCGAAAGGGTTTCCCTTAAGGGGGCCGCACGGTCACGAGAGATGAAGAAAGGGACCCCGTTGCACTTTAGTAAGTGTTGATAAAAATTTTTTTAAATTTTAAATTTTTTTTTATACCCTTGGTAATTTTTATGTTTTTTCTCTGTATGTATTAAACTCCCCAAATTTCCCGGGAAGGCCCGGGGATTATGCAAATACTGATATGACCACTATTACATTTCAGAGATATGTGTTTCCCCTGTTTTAAAAGTTTTAAAAAGCAATAAAATTTTTTTTAAAAAAAACCAAAAAACAGAAGAGCAATAAACATGGCCCTCAAATGTTGAACTGGGGCCCTAAATCCTGCATCATCTCTGCAGTGAGCTGAGAAGCCATAGTTGAGGCTAAAATTCAATGACGTCTTGTCTGTCCATGTCACTTTTGACCACAGCTCCTATCTGCAGAGGATCTGCTTGTCTTTGCATCCTTAGGCCGTGTTCACACGGCTTATTCCCGACGGATTTGTGCGCCGTATTGAGCTACAAATCCCCGGGAATGCGGGAGGGGGGGGGGGGGGGGGGGGGGGGGGGGGGGGGCCCGGACGCGCGGGGGGGCGCTCCCCGGCCCCAAAGACATGCATTGTTTACGGCGCCTCCGCGCCGAAATAATTGCATGTCACTTTCCCCCCCCGCGGCGGATTCGCCGGCGGGGGGGGAAGCGGGGAACCCACTGTTCTCTAAAGATGGATTACCGAAATGACAGGCGGTTTGGGCCCATACTGAACCCAAAAACCCGGCCGGAGACGGGCCATCCATCCCCAAAAAAAGCCTGTGAACGAGCCTTAGAGTTGATGAAGGAAAGAGTTGACCTCAACAACCATCAACTCAGGTGACAAGACGCCCTGACCAGGAGCTACCAACAATCATTCCCTCATGGAATCGGTCATCTCTGGCATCATAAGGGGTGACAGCAGGGCAGCAGGAGGAGTACAGCTAGATTCTGGATAAATAGGGGTCCTAGTTATTTCCCCAAATTTCCCTTTTGGGGTCTAGCTCAGGACAGCCTATAATGGTTATGAGAAAACATAGGGGTATGGGACTGGAGTTCGAATTTTTTGTCTCGTGGGTTTTTCCATATGCAAATACTTCTTGCACTGGGGGGAGCACTTACCTGGTCCACATGACCACCTTCTCTCCGCTGGTGCTGACCTTGATGTTCTTGGCACACATGGTCAGCATCTGCTCTTCTTGTGCAGCAGCTTCGAGAATGGAAGGGTCCTCAGGGGTGGGGTTTAGGGGAAAAAGGAAGGAATTTTGGGGGGGACATGGAGTAGACCTTGTTCCTGGAGCATCAGGTTCATCTTTAGCCTCAAGATCGGAAGGACTGAGGCAGTGCTGCGCCTTCTTCACCACCACAGACTTCCCAAGGTGAGGTCTTCTGCCTCCTCGGGATGAGGTGGCTCGAGCCTGGTGCCTCACTTTGGCTGGGTCAGATCGCGGTCTTTGTCCTGGCACATGCACCTGGGGCCCCCCACCCCCACACTTAGCTCTCATCAAGGGTGGCTCTTGGGAAGTGGAAGTCTGCTGTCCCCTGCTCCGGACAGGAAGCAATGGTTATTTAAAGCACCAAGATGGCTCGTAGAAGAAAAGCAGCCCTTATCCATAAGAGGACTATCTAATGCTTGCATTCCTGGATCACCCACCACCTCGTTTTCATTGGGATGCCCCCATAGCAGATCTTGGGGTACGACTGTCACAGCCCTAAATGTAACACATGAAGCGTGAGTAAGGTGTGATGTACGTGTCCCACACCCAAGCATCCTGCTCGACACCCACCTTGCTGGTGCACTGAGAGCATATCCTCCTCTTACAGCGTTTCATCCTCTGCTCCGTCCCCACGTCATGACAATAGCATGGACACCCTCCATCTGGCCAATCAGTACCGCCAAAACAAACCCAAAACACCCCAGGGAAAAGGAAACCCCCACCCCCTGGCAGGAAGGATTATCCTTACCTTGTCTGGCCCATGACCGGCATCCTTCCTCCGCTTACTCCTCTGAGGTGCCGCCACTTTAGTCTGCTCCTCCTCCTCCTCCACATCAGGTATGGTCACTTCTTCAAACCCATCAAACTTAAGAGAAGGAGCAAAAACCCTCATGGGTCTCCCCCTCCTCCAAAATATCCAGCTCCTGCCCACGCACACCGATAACCTCCACAATAATACCCAGCTTACCCCTTCTCACCCTCCCTCCCAAACAAATAACCTGCAGCTGGTCCCTCATTAAGTCCGGCTTACCTGTACTCTAGCGCCCAGCTCTCCCACGCTATCCACCCAGCATCTTCTACCGCCAACCTCCCATTTTACCCCAGTCCTCCCATCACCCTCTTGCTGATGCCCACTCCCTCGCTCTATATCCTCCATCTCATCCCGGTCACAAACCACTTACTGTGTATTCCTTGTCCTCAGTCCAGTTCATCACCTCGAAATCTTCCATGCGACTGGGTGGTGGCCTCAGCTGGTCGAAGAAGAGGGAGAACTCCTCCTGGAGGTGCATGTGCCCTTTCAGCAGCTGCCACATCTGAGTTTTGAGCTGCAGAGACAGAATTCAGTGACCCCGGTGCCTATGGCAATTAGAGAGGCAGTGGGTCGCTACGCACCTTCCCCATCTCCTGCAGGGGGCACTCTGCACAGCTCTGCAGCACTTTGATGATCTTCTGATGTTGGGCCGGGTTCTCCTGGAAACAGATCTCCAGCTGGCGGAGGAACCTGCGGCTCTTATCGAAAGCTTGCTGCTCCTCAAACTAAGAGAGAGACGCGGGTTACTCACAGGCTCCAGCCATTTCAGGATGTGACCCCCACCCGGATTCTTCCGTCACTGACCAGTCCACACTCCAAAGCTTGTTCTGGGAGCAGAAAAGCAGCAAAATCCTTCAGCAGCTGGGGCCACTCGTTCAGGAGCAGCCGCAAACTTTCATATAGATCCACGGCCGTCTTCCCGTGTCCCCTCGTCTCAAATTCATAGATGAGGCTGAGGAACTGCTGGTACGTTGCAGGGGTGGACTGCAGCGCCTCCCGCACCTGCGTGGCGGTAAGAAGTGGTCACAGGCAGGACATACCCAGGGCACTTGGTACAGCAGCAGACTACGCACCCTGTTCAGGTAGGACTGTGCAAAGGCCATGTCCTTCTGCTCCCTCAACGGGTCCTTTGTCAGGATCTTCTCGTCATACAGTAGCAGCAGTTTGGAGGTGTCCTTGCTGGCTCGTGCGCGGCCCCTTCTGCTCCTGGCTCGGTTCTGCCCTTTGCTGCCCCCACGGCGCCGCTCTGCTGGGAAGCAGACGGTGAATATCTTACCATCCAGCAGGGTGCTAATGAGCGGCGTTCACAGTATGAGGTCTACCTGTGGGAGCTTTGCTGGTCTCCTCGGGGGCAGGTGATGGGACACGGTGGTGACTGGTCAGCAGCTTCTCGTCTCTAGCTTCATCCGTCATTTCCTGCGGCTTCTGAGAGGAGCCGTCCACTCCCTCCTCCTCCTCCTCCTCCTCTTCAGGTTCAGTGTTCTCCTCCTGGGAGTTCTCCTCAGAATCTCCCTCTTGGCTCAGACGTCTTTCTGAAGCCAGCCACGTCAGCTTCTCCATGGTCTCCTGGCAGCAGAGAGCACAATGCCACCACACGCTGGCACCGAGCAGATCAATGGTTTCCAGCCTGGAGCTCTGGAGCAGGCCGAGTGCTATAGAGCCACAGTCTGCAGACCACTGCTGCTGCTAACACCCCAACCCCTAGGTATCTCACCTGCAGCTCGGGCACAGACAGCACGGACTCCTCAGAGGACATTTCATCTTCATCCTGGGTCAGGTCATCAAAATCCTCATCCTCTTCCTCCTCTTGGATGTCCTTGTCATTGCCCAGGTCTTGGCCATCTATAGGGCTAGATGAGTCTCTCTGTGCCCCCACAGGACTGCTGACCTCTACGTCGCCATCTGTGGAGGAGGAATTGTTTTTCGGAGAGTCCCCTCCAGCCTCTGTATTTTGTGCTTGGTTTACCTCGTCCGCCTCCTGCACCTCTCCTGGATCTTCAGTCTTTGAGAGCGGAGAAGAAGCGGCTAAACTCTGGTGCGGGACAGACTGTGGACTCCCAGCGGGGACATCAGGCTCCTCCTTGTTTGGGGTTACTTGTTCTGTGACATCATTGGCCTGGCCACTCCCCTGAGGAACCTCCTCTCCTCCAATGACTGATGAGCTCCCACCGTCTTCCACCTTTACTGTGATGGACACAGGCTCCCACTCTTCTTCCTCACTCTTGGGGCTACTGGCTAAACTCTGGTGCGGGACAGACTGTGGACTCCCAGCGGGGACATCAGGCTCCTCCGTATTTGGGGTTACTTGTTCTGTGACATCATTGGATTGGCCACTCCCCTGAGGAATCTCCTCTCCTCCATTGACTGATGAGCTCCCACCGTCTTCCACTTTTACTGTGATGGACCCAGGGTCCCTTCTGTTGTCCTCAGTTTTGGGGCCACTGGTTTCTGGCTGATCCTCTGGACCTTTAGGACAGGACGACACAGGCGTCTGGCTCAGGGGTACATGGGTTGGATTGAGAAGCACGGTTGTCATGGGCAGGGCTCTTCCGGCATTGAGCGGCTGAAGGACACCACACGCTGGAGCCAGGCTCACCAGTTTTAAAGTTCCATGGGGAACAGCAAAGACGACAGGTGTGGAGTGGAGGATGGGTGCTGCCTTCACCCCCACAGTCTTTGCCTCAGCCTTTTTTTTGGGTAAGGAACAAATAAGGGATTTCCTGGCCCTCTGAGCAGCTAGAGCAGGCAGGAGCCCTGGTGTCTGGGGGATGCCAGCAGCTGCGGGATGGGCAGATATCTGTAAGGGTCTCTTATGGTAGGAGGCACAGGGAGCTTGGTGGGCTTTGCGCCCTGTTGGCACACTGACCGGCTGGATGTTGAGGATTGGTTGCATGGTTAGAGCTGGCTGCATCAGTGCTGGAACTTGCCCTATGATCCTGATGGGAACTGGCTGCTGAGCAGGGAACTTGGCTACTTGCTTTGCCACAGGGTTAGGCCGGATCAGTAAAGGCTTTAGGGCAAGTCTCCTCTGACGCCAGGATTTACGGTAGAAATGTCTGGGCAGGGGTTTGAGTGTAAGGGAGACCTCTGGTGGGAGGATCATGGGGTATCTGAAGTTTTCAGGTTTCTTCATTTCTGCTTCGATGCTGCATAGGCTAGCCTGCGGAATAGGGTAAGTCAGCGTCCGCATTACTACACCATGACACGGAGGACACAGCTCAGAGACATACCTTAATCCAGAATGGAAGCCGGTGCTTCTCCCTCTCCACCGGGGGGCGGGCATCTTGGGGCAAGACATCTTCACAGCAGCCGCTCAGCGCCGGTAACATCTTTGTTTTCTTGTAAAACTGTCATAAAGAGAGGGGAAGCGTGAAGAGCATGAACCACGGGGCAGCTCCCTCCACCGCCTCGGCAGGGACCCACCTTGATGATGTTGTCTGGAGACTTCTTCATGGTGAGGTTCTTGATCCGCACAGTCAGCTGCTGCGCGGTCTTGGTCGTCAGTAAGTATTTGCTGATCAGTTGCTTGGAGTATTCAATACCTTCGAAATGCTTCAACCCTAAAGCAAGTAAACTAGGAAGAAAGGAGGGACAAGATGGCATCATGGCTGGTGGGGGGGACACGTGCCAAAGAGCGGTGGGGCCAGCACTTACTTGTCCTCGGCCTTGGTGAAGAACACCCTGTCCTGAGGTCCCCTGGATTTCATGGCGCACACAGGAAGCAGCTCAGGATACATGAAGACGGAGCGTGTGGCCATGATCCAGGCAATGTGTTTCGGGAGGTTTGGGACGTAGTTCACTATAACAAAACCCCCCCATTAGTCAGCGGCAGCCATATAGACAAAGCCCCCCCAGCAGTGACCACAAAGGAGCAGAGCCCTTCGAGTCCAATCTTCTGTTAGTCCTTGTAAAATGGAAAGGTCTTTCACATTCACTACCTAGTTTTAAAATCTCAGCAATGCTGTCAGTAAGAGGATTGTCCATAGCGATACACTGTAACAAACCCTCCACTGCAAACAAGAATGTCCCTATTCACTGACAGCAAAGAGAGATCCTCAAACTGCCAAAC
>JAODAL010032330.1:0-47093 GCA_025379985.1 Phyllomedusa bahiana
TAAAAAAAATGCACCAGATTTAAGACTGTGGCTTATGCTGCTCGATACATTGGTGCAGCTTTAGAATTGTTTAACTTTTTGTTTATCATTTGGCTTACTCTCTGCACCAGCATTTGGTGCACTTTTAGGTCCAGTGTATCACATTGTAGGCACACATACTTTCCCGCAAGGCTACATCCACTTTCTGGTAAGACACCAACCTCTATCGAGCTGCGTGTTGCATTTTCACTTTTCTGGTGCAACCACATTAGTAAATGAGGGACAATGTTTCCACCATAGTTTGCAGCCTGGTCATTAAAAGAAGTAGGAAAGAAGTTTAGTAGTGAGTATAAAGCCGAGATGATCAGACAGCAGAGACAAATGGCCACAGGACAAGGAAGCAATTCTAATAGGCTGGATCTTTTTTTGTTTTGTTTTTTTCAAAAAAGAAGCCAAATGGTATTTTCTCAACTCTTAAAAGGGATTTGTCTCATTACGATTTCGCCTGTCATTTCCCCGGGTAATTTTTAACTGAGGGGGTGTACTTGTCTGTCTCTTTGCCCCCTCTCCCTCCCTCTCCCCCCTATCAGAAACAGGCAGCTACGTAACTTCTATACAGGGGGGGGGCGGGGGTTTGCTCTCAGAGTTCACCGTGTGTGTCCCTCCCTATCTTTTACGGGAAGGGCTGATCTGGGAGTGTAGAGAGGAATATGAATTGTGTAAAAGAGGGGGGTTTGAAATGTGTTCCTATACCCCCTCTTAGCTTACAAGTCTCCACATCCCCCAGAAACAACAAGGGAATTTTTACTATACTCGGATGCCCACAATACTGGAGAGCAAAAGTTTCACAAGCCGATCTGTAAAATATAGTATATCACATTTCCCAAAAGACATTCATGTTTATAGTAACAGACGGGTCCTGCTGTCCATCTATTGTGTAAGAGCAGAGGAAGCGGCACACACAGGGTTAATCAACCCTCAGACACAGACCCAGAGTCCTCCTCCCCCTCCCCCCTCCACTACAGAACATTCTGTGCGGGGGGGGCTCTCTGCCCGACCGTCTTCAAAGGGTGAGTCATTTAGACCCACAGCCAGTAAATAAGGATCAACAGGTCGGCTTTTTTTATGAGATCTGGAAGCGATTAGTAATACTAACAGGGGTAGCTAAAATCATAGGACTTTTTTAAAGAACAATTTGCAAAACTGCTTTTTTTTTTAAAGATCTTTAAATTAAAACCCAATCATTGTGCGAGACAACCCCTTTAAGTAAGAAATGTTCAGCAGAAAAACTTTTCAGGGTCTTTTCAGAATCTGATAAATAAAGTAATTAGCAGAGGAGAAACAGAATTTGAAGTGGAAGCATTGACCAATATTCACTCTCTTTCAAGTTAGAGCTGTGACAAAAGACACAACTTGACAGTAATTCCAGATAAACTAATAATAGAAATGTAAAAAAATAAAAAATAAAACCTTGAGACCCACAGATAGTGGCCATTTGAAACTTTATCCAGGTGCATGCAAAGTCCCAGGAGAATAGATGATGTACACCAGGAATGAAAGCTCTTGCTTTTCAAAGAAATATTTTCTTGCCATACAGTGAGTTCTCTCACAACTGTAGCAAAACAGAGCAAGCATGCTGTTAGCAGTTCCACAGATTTTTGAGAAGACCAGGATGTAATCTATATGTACTGTAATGATATAAATTTCAGCATCGCTCCAAACCAAACATAGACAGTGCAAATAAAGAGTCTATTACAACATCCAAAAGAGATTCACAATTTTCATATAGCAATTGTATGACATTGCAATACATGACATTTCGGTCAATACAACTCTATTCACAAAAGTAACTTAGGTGTCTGTACCGTAGGTTTGGAATACGACTGTAGCCACATTGTGTCTCGGCCACTGAGGCTGCATCCGCTGCTGAATACTTACCTGTCCCGACTCCTGTCTCTGCTCCGGCGCACAGTATAACTCACCGGCCCTCGCTCCTGCTCGCTGCTAGCCTTCTTTTTTCTATTTAAAGGGACAGTGTCCAAATTACCTTCACCGTGAGGAACTTCCTGCCTTTGCTCCTGGTCAGTTTGTTGTAGTTTGTCATAGAGCTTGACCCGTGGCTGCTGTATTGCTGCGTTACCTGTGCGTTACCTATACGCTACCAGTACATTTCCTACTGAATACCTGCCGCTGCACCAGTAAATTACCTGCTGACTATCTGCCATTGTACCAGTCTTTTACATGCCTAGGACCTATCAGTCTACGGCTACACCTACTGTCACCTGTATCGGCACCTGGTGCCCTTTGGCTGTCACTGTGGGTCATCACCTATACTATCTTGCCCACGGTGATTACAGAGGATCCACATATGTATACCTGGCCTGGGCCTCACCTCACTAAGAGAGTGGGGATCCTCTGACAGGGACTCTGCAGGAATTTCTGTGCACCTTCTGGAAAAAATTTTAGCAACCTGGGCGCAATACCTCTGCTGCATCATCTTTGCTCCTGTTCTGTAAAGGCGACTCCACAGTGGGCCAGTATGCCATCCAGTTCTGTACCCTGGTCTCAGAGCTTGCGTGGAACAATGAGGCCCTCATTGATGATTTCTGGGGGACCTCGATGGAGGCATCAAGGACGAGTTGGTTGGTCGTAACCTACATACCACCCTGGGTGACCTCATCTCTCTATCCACCCGGATCAACAGCCACTTTGCTGAAAGAGAGCTAGAGCTTCACTAGCAGTCTCCATTTTCCTCACAAGCCTCTGCACCTTGTACCTGTATCCGGGTTTCCAAGTTTACCTCAACAGAGACCCGCGTGTCCTCAACCAAAACCCATGGAGGTGAATCTTACTCATCTCAGCCCAGAGGAACGTACTCACCGACGCCGCTTAAACCTGTGCTTGTACTGTGGCAGTGCCTGACAGACCTAAAGAACTGCCCAGTCCATCCAGCTGCACCTTAGAAACTCAAGAGCCAAGGTATTGTTGGTGAGGTGACCCTGAATGATAGTGCTTCCGCTCCTCATCTGACCACTCTGGTCTCCGTCTGCTAGACTTCTGATGCTACTTTTGATGTCCCTGCTTTTCTGGACTCTGGTTCTTCTGAGAATTTCATCCACCCATCTCTGCTGGAGAAGTTCTGCCTGCCTGTCTTTTGTCTGGAGAAGCCCCTATGTTTCTCATCTGTCAATGGGGAGATATTTAAGGAGTCTGTCCAGTTCCGTACCCAGCCTGTGTCGTTGAAAGCTCCCACCAGGAGAACATTTCCTTCTATGTTTTGCCCAATTCGTCTGCTCCAGTCCTGCTTGGTCTTCCGTGGTTCTAGCTTCATGGCCGATCTTTGGATTGAAAAGCGGGTGAAGTTGTCCAATGGAGTGAGCATTCCCATTCACGCTGACTCAAACCCGCCCATCTGGAGAAGTCCTGACGACCCGTTTCTCTGCCCATTGCTGCTGTTTTTCCTGTTGAGGAGCCTCTAGCACAAGAAGATCCTCAGGATTCTGATGTAATCTCTGAATCTCGCCCACCTCTCCCCCTGCCTACCACTTCTGTTTCTGCTACCCAAGTCCAAGAAGTCATTTGGGACTTTCAGGACACCTCCTCTGAAGACAGTTCCTGGGATACAGAGGAGGAGGTAGTTACCCCTGGTTGCTTTTGGGACACTCAGCCCGGAGGAGAGGGTTTAAGTGGGGTACTGTGATGGTCCATGACACAGCTCATGTGCAGAGCCACAGGCAAGGCCATTACCCGGCCGCTGCGGCAGCGTCCTCTAATGCTGCTCCCGGATCCTGTCTCTGGTTCGGTGGCGTCCCCTGCCACTCAGTAAAACTCAGAGGCCCTCGCTCCTGCTCAGTCTCATCTTCTGTGACTGCCTGTGTGCCTTTGAGTGCCTCCTAGGGCGTGCACGTGGCAGCTTTCTGCTATATAAAGGGACAGTGTCCAAATTACCTTCCCCATCACATGTGACCCCTGGCTATAAGATGAACTTCCTGCCCTTGCTCCTGGTCGGTTCATTGTTGTCCACTACATAGAGCTTGACCCCTGGCTTTTGTATTGCTGCTGTAGCTATGTTACCTGTGCGTTATCTATATGCTACATATACATTTCCTGCTGTATAACTGCCGCTGCACCAGTGTGTTACTTGCTGACTGTCTGCTGTTGTACCAGTCTGGGACCTGCTATTCGTCTATGGCTACACCTGCTGTCGACTGTACCGGCACCTGCTGGCCTTGCCCTGCATTTTGGCTGTCACCGTGGGTCACCATCTATAACATCTTACCCGCAATGATCACAGAAGCTCCACACCCGTATACCAGCGATTGACGAGTCAGTGCATACTGACACCTCCGGATCGTTAAAAATGCTTGTTGAGTTGCATGCTACAATGATGACAGAGCGTGTCTTTGATAATGTCGTTCATGAATTGCTGAAAGACAGCAGGGACAATTGAAGTTGATATCATAAGGTACTCATAGTGCCCTTCCCGAGCATTGAAGGCCATCAGTCATTCATCATTGTCCTTTTTTTTCAAAACAAGAGAAACTGAAGCCAGCTTTATAAAGCAATTTTCATGAAAAAAGTCAGCTGGGTTATCCAGGACTTTTTAATTTAATAAATCTAACATAATACTGCCATAAAAAGATACACTTGTTCACATGTATGAATGTTGGCGTTGACAGGCTAGTTCTAAACAGCTTTAAGGCAGTGTAGAATGCGCCTGTATGAATGCACCTGTTCTTCAGCAGGTCATACATACAGGCGCATCATAGTGCCAATACGACAAGTCTGGCTCAAGTAATACCTTTAACCTGGTCTGGCTGTTTTAACTGTTCTGTGCCTAGATTTGGGGTCAAAGAATCATAAATGTGTCTACTTCTATGAATGTGGTGCAGCACGCCCACAGAACACCCCTAATCTTTGGCGCTTTAAACAGTGTCACTTATCGCGCCTGTTCATAAATTCTTTTGGCTCAGAGTACACCAGAAAACTGGTGAAGCCCCGTTCATACATGTCACCCATAGTGACCCCTCTACATATAATACTAAGAGAGAAATTTATTAATGGGTCTGCTCCAGTTTTCTGGTGTTCTGTGAGCCAAAAAGAATGTATGAACAGATACATAATACAGATAAAATAATTGTTATAATTAGTTGGATCTTCTAGTCCATCACATGTGTTGCAAAGTGGCATTTATACAATGTTATACAATGTCCAGAAAATGGCATTTCTATATCCTGAGGCCATTGTAACTTAATGGACTAATGTATTCACCTTACCACACACCTCCATTGTAGCGCTGAGACTGCCGGAGGTGTCTGTCATGTCTTCTGTTTACAACCCGCTGCTGCAGTCAAGAAATTGCCTGACATCACCATTCAAAAATAAATGGCTCAGAGTGGTGAGCTGGTAATGGCCCATTTAACCATAGCCAGTCAGTCACAGGCTGACCGCTGGAGCTGGATATAAACAGAGGGTCAGAAAGACACTACTGGGAGCATTGGTGCTGGAAAGTCGATGAGTGTCGAAACATATTGTTTATTTTAGTTTACAACAGTAACAGTGTCTTAAATGAAAAAATAAAAGTCTCGGAGAACTCCTTTAAAGACCCTGCCATTTTCCCCTTCTCAGTGAGACCCATAATGAGAAATGTATTTGTATACATTGTCATAATAATTGTGAGTTCATACTCAGTTTCAATTCCTTTTTTGCCAAGATCATTTATATAATTAAAGCTTGTACTTTGAAATTTTGTATATTACTTAAAAGGGTTTTCCGAATCTTTTAAAAACCTCTCTACCACCCTCCACTACAGGTAAGCCCCTATAAACTTTTTTTTTGTACTTTGTTACCAACATACACCTAGTTTCAGCCATGATTTACCTTTGTTCTGAAATCATAAATATAGGTAATAGATGAAGCTATGCTTTAAAGCTGCTTTGCAGAAAATATTAGGAATGTGCTTAGTTTGGTTGTTTGGGATTAGAAAGCTAGGGCGACATTATTAATTTGCACTTTTGTAAATTGGCGCCAACACACCAGTTCTACATAAGTATAGAGGAGTGTATAATACGACAGTTTGAATGAAAGCGTTATGTGCCAAACATTTTTGGCACATAACACTCAAAATTGGTGCTTGCAGTGTTATACGGCAAACTTTGCATGGCAGTTTTGTACCAAACTTTGGCACATTAAAATGTGTCGTCAGGTGCAAATAGCAGCAATTTTGGCTGTATGCCTGTTCATACATCTATAGTAGCGGCAATATATGGCACAAAAATGATGAAGGCGAATTCATAGATGTCTGTGGAATGTGTCTGTTTTTGCAGCTTGTTTCCTTCCAACTTAAAAGAGCTGAGTTGCAAAAGTAGACATAGCCCAAGGAAAAGGTTATTACTGTTACTATAAAACAGTAAAACAAAAAGGCCTTTCTTTATACCCCTTTTTAATAGCATTTATTTTCTATCATGTTATTATCAGAATTGCTCACATTATGAGAAGATGCTATCCAAATCTACTTTATGCTACTGGGAAAATGTTAAATTATGACAACTTCCTTGCAGGAGCCTGTAAGATAGATTTGTGGTGGTTTAAAACTGTAGGACCACCATAAACTGTTGGTGAGACACAGCAAGAGAGTTTTCATGCTCATTTTAACCCTTTCTTGAATGAGCCTTTTTTGTCACATTTGTTTTTCCTTCCACGCCTTCCTTTTTTGTCACATTTTTTTTAGCTTAATATTGAGTCCCCATAGGGTGCTTCACCACTAGGGGCCGCAATTGTTTCTACAACCTTTTGCATTGTATAGGCAATGCATGAAGGTGTACAAAGATGGCAGTTTCACTACTTCCTGCCTGAAATAGTATAACGAAAAACATGGTGGTGATGGAAGCCTTCACAAGGCTTCCAGCTGTCATGTTAACCGATCGGAGCCCCGCAGTCTCTCCGTGGGGGCCCCAGTCAGCTTGAGTTACAGTGCAGAGCACTGTTTCTCATTCATTTAGACATCATGGCCATGTTTGCTTGGCCATCCAAAGCGTTGAACAGCACGGAACAGCCAACTCCATCTCGTGCTGTTACCGGCGGTTGACAGCTGCAATTAGCAGCCGACACGATCCCGCTACAAAGCCCCTTACCGAGGCTATGATGTACTCATACGTCAAATGTTGGTAAGGGGTTAAAGTGTTTGTGTAAGTCAAAAATAAAACATAAAAATATAATGCAAGAGCCTAAAGTGGTTTTCCCATCTGGCTGTTTTGCAGATCTTACTCTTCACAACCACGCTAAAAAAAAACAAAATCAGAGCAGCAATGTACTTGGCAAAAGTCTTTATCAACCTTAGCTTACATTTTTAAAACTAATCAATGTTTTGGGAAAAACTCCTTTAGCCCCTTACTGCCACAACCAGTTTTGAATTTCCTGACAAAGCCCCAGTTTTTAAGTTTATGTGGGATGAATTTTTTGACACATTTACCTACCCATGTGATTTAGAGATTGTTTTCTCGTGATACATTGTTCTTTATGTTCATAATAAATTTTGATTGATACAGTACTTGTTTATTATAGCATCTACCATATGTCTATTTTATGTTGGCTTTTTTTCTTTTTTTAAAAAACATTAGTCACAATTTTTCACATTTTCAAGAAAATTTACAACACAGTTTTTTTAGGGACCAGTCCAATTCAGATATCACTTTGAGCTGCCTGTCTGTTAGACACTCATATAAAGGACTACATCTCAAAAACTGCACCTTTTAAAGTATTCTTTGCGTGTTTGACTTTTATTTTAACTTGAATCCATTTTTTACAGGAACACAGTAAATTTTACCAAGGAAATACAACACAACATTGATTTCCCTGATTCAGCTGTTATTAGAAGTATCACATATGTGGCCCTAGTGCTCTGGTTGACTCAACCACAAGCCTCAGTGTAGGAAGAGCATTTACTGGATTTTGTGGCCTCATCTTTTTTGCCTTAAGAACCCAGATTTTGGTGGGTGCCATGTCGCATATGCAAAGCTCCCCAAAGTATCAAAACAGGTGAAATCTTCCAGGGGTCACGAAATTTTGGAATTTACACTCCTCAAGGAATTCATATAGGGGTGTATTTTGTATTTTGGTCCCACAAGTGTTTCACAGTTTTTTTTAGCATTGGGCCATGAAAATGGGGAAAAAAACAGCAATTCTGCCATTGTTTTTTAGGTTAAATTTTTACAGTGTTCGCTGTGCAGTATAAATTATATGATAATTTTACTATGTCGGTTGGTAAAATTACAATTGTATCAATTTCATATAGTTTTTAACTTTTTACCACCTTTACACAATAGAAATGTGTTTGTGAAAAATTGCATTTTTATGTCCTCATAGTCAGACAGCCATACCTTTTTTTTTTTCTTTATGTGGAGCTGTGTAAGGGCTTGTTTTTTTACCACGATGAGTTGATGTATTTTTTGGTACTATTTTGGAATTTATATGACACTTTGATCACTTTTTATAAAGGATTTTGGGAGGCGGGATGAACAAAATGCAGCGATCCTGCATAGTGTTTTATATTTTGATTTTTTGCAGTGGTGACCGTGTTGTATAAATGATATGTTAACTCTACTTAGTAGGTTGATATGATTATGGCAATATCAAATCTTTATGTTTATGTTTTACTGCTTTTACACAATAAAAAACACTTGTTTTTTAAAAAAAAAAAGTTTTTGCATCAACATAGTTTGAGAGCCATAACATTTATTTTTTGTGTATGGAGCTGTGCAGGGCTTGTTTTTTGTGGGATAAGCTGAAATTTCCATTGCTAATATTTTGGGGGACACCTAACTTTTTGATTGCATTTTAATTCATTTTTTGAGAGACAGGATGAAGAAAATACAGCAATTCTAGTAGTGTTTTTTAATTTTTTTTAAAAAAACGTTCACCAGGCAGAATAAATGACATGTTAGTTTTCCTCTGCTGAGCGCTGATTACAGAAATACCCAATTTATGTAATTTTTTTTATGTTGTAGCAATATTTTGACATGGGTTTGTCTACTGGTAGTACAGCCCAAGACAAATGGTGGTTAATGTCTTTTTATGTATGCTTTTAATCAGACTAATCTTAACTAAAGCACTCTGTTAATTGCTCTTTCTAGGTGATAATGCAATCAATGAGAAAACAGAAATGATTCATCTCACCCCTATCACTGAATATGTGGGAAAGAAAGAAGATAGACAAGTGGACTTCTGTGACCGATCATGCGATGAGTTAGGAACTATGTTTACTGAACTTTCTGGACTCCGTGTTATTGTCAATAATTTGCTAGAAAACCTTCAGAAAGTGGTACGTTTAAAGGGGATATCCGAGAGTATAAAGATTTCAGAGAACTATAAACAACATTTATATTGAAAAGTAAAATTATTCCACTACCTTCATGTGTTTCTTTTATTTTGCCTCCTTATTTATCTATCATAAGATATACTTTTTACATAGAAACTTCCTGCTTTTGGGAGTGCACGTAGTTCTCCAGTATCTCTTTCCTACAAGTCACAGACTGCACTGCAATCTAGGACTTCCCTCCACAGTTATCATTGCTAGACATTGTCCTGACATTAGTATGTAATCTCCCCAGCTCTGTACTTGCTGTCCTGATAATAATGATAGCTAGGACTCATGAGTTATTGTGTAAAATGTACAGAACTGCAGTCACATATTCATGAAAGCAGTACACAACTCCACTAGTTCTGAACTGCTTTATTCTGCTTCCAATTCTGCCAGCAGTTCTCAAAGATAAATAAACAGTTCCCCCTCCCCTGTAATTTTTTTTATGTTATTACTACTATTCACTTGTAAACTACAGCCTGGAAAGAATGAATTCAGCCAGATCCTTCTCTGCTCAGGTCACACCCACTGCAGGGGAGTTTCTGAGCTGAGCCTGGCTTCAAAGCACACCCACTGAGTGATGACAAAATGTTCACTGAGGCCATGTGATGAATATACATCACATGGTTTGCAGGAGGTAGGGGGAGGGAGGACAAGTATGAATTACAAAGTTTAATATAATATAGTTGTGAGCCTAATAAAAATAAAAAGATAGTCCCGGAGAACATCTTTAATTTACCAACAAACTAACCTAGGGCTTGTTCACACGGAGTTTTCACTCCGTGTTACAAGCGCTTTGTAGATCCGTCTTAGGGTCCGACAGAGCGGACCCCAAGACGGATCTAAACAATTAGCAGTGAGCTTATCACTGCTCGCTATTAGGAAGACGCAACGGCGTTCACATGAGAGATCGCCGCAGCATGTTTCAAAAGTGCCGCTCAGGTCCGTCTTGAAAAGAATTGCATGTGAATTCTTTTCAAGACGGACCCGAGCTGTGCTATGGAAACACACAGTGGCGATCTCTCATGTGAACGCCGCTTCATCTTCCTAATAGCGAGCAGTGATAAAGTCTCTGCTAATTGTTAGATCTGTCTTGGGGTCCGCTCTGTCGGTCCCAAGACGGATCTACAAAGCGCTTGTAACACAGAGTGAAAACTCTGTGTGAACAAGCACTTATATTATTGCGTAATAAAATATAGTGGTCTCTCAAATAACAGTGGCTTCAGGTAACAATATTTTTTTTAGCACAGAGTGGTGTTTCCTGGGCCATTTTATTGGGCAACCACATTCAACATACATACACATAGATAAAGTTCAAAGGCAGAGGTGTTTGTCTGAAAGATCCCACCAGTCAGTATTAATATTACACTGATTGACTGATTTATATACACAGTGATTGACTTTCTAATAGCACCCCTCTACAGTACAGTATTACACATTATGTTCTGCTCTTTATCTTTACCAAAGTTGAGCTGCTTCTTTGGACACCAAGTGAGACATGTATGGAACTAGGTGGATCGAAGTGCATTTTTGCATCTATTTTAAAGTGTATAATGCGCCTAAATGTATAAAAGTGTTTTTTGTGCACTCATAAATGGTGTCTAAAGTTCATTGCACCTTGCCTGTGTGTTTGGCGTATTATGGAACTTAGGCAAATAAGCAATGCATCAAACATGTATAAAGGCTATAGATAGGCTGGAAATAAAAGAAAAGTCATTAGAATAGTATGTCAGTGAATAGAAACTATAGTACTGATCTAGCTTGGTGGACCGCAGGTACCAGCAACACCTGTGGTGTGCTGGCTCTTGCTGAATGAAGAATAAAGGGTGAGAGCAGCAAAAATAAATTTCAGATTTAATGTAGTAAAAATTAAAAATTTAAACATCATGAGTAGGTTATTAAAAATAAAATTAGTTTTAGATTCTATTAATTTTAAATAAGTTTTTATAGGAGATATTTTTATATTTTTGGGATATTATATATTTTCTATTAATTTTATGTTAACATTTTTTATTAAATTTAAATAATTTAATTTTAGATAGTTTGATAAGTATCATTAATTACTTTTTATTATTGTACTGGTGTAAGTTGAGAAATACTGGACATTTTTTTCCCTAACAGCAAATATAGTTCCACTTTGACTTCTCAGGCTCAGGCAGACCCCATTGAAATGGGTCTGCCTGTTCGGGCAGTAATGCACCTAGTTTTGCTGAACCACATTCATATATGTGTCTAATATTACGAGTGTTCTGCGCTACGCCCCCAGAACGCACCCTCATGTTAGGCACATTAAAAAGTGTTGAGACTTACGAACAATGCGTAATACTAACACATTCGTTTTGGCGCATTATACTTTGTAGCCAGCTCACTTTGGCGCATTTTACACCAAAAAGGGTGAAAAATCAGATCATACATGTCTCCCCAAGTGAGGGTAACTCAGTTTCATGGAAGGGTTCCTATTCTCATCAGAAATTTAGATATATCTCTTTCTTACTTTTGCGTATTTCAAAAGGCTTATGGGAAGAGAGCCAAACTCTCCCGTACCCTCTATTGGATGAATTATTTCTACTTATTCTTTTTTTTCGATGATCCTCCCAGAATAAATTAATACTCTAACTGTATAATATTCTATTAAAGAATATTTTTGTATAATATATTTTATAATTAGTAGTAGTTTTATTATGTTATTTAGATTTCCTGGAATGAAAATTAGCAAAGTATTAATATATTTTCGGATCAAGAAAATGTATTATTTGTACGTCAAAGGTAATGATTCCTTTTTTTATAAATGATTTCAGTCTGAAGAAAATCAAGAGTTGTGGGAATTGATTGGCCCCAACAGAACCCTTAGGAACCAGTCAGTATGCTGGCAGGATGGGCGGGTCTTTGGAGATAATGAGGACTGGATCGTAGACAGCTGCACAAAGTGCACCTGCCAGGTAACATAGCCATAGACTATTATTTTGCATTATTATTGTTATTATTATTATTATTATTATGATTATTATGACTATTTTAACTCTTGCATTTAATCTTGCATTTAATACATTTAGGAAATGTTCTCATTTAACTGTAAAATCACTATGTTGTACCCAGTGTTTTAGTGTAAGCATTTCTATCCTAGATTCCCTGCCTCATTTCTGCAGCAAGAAGTTATAAAATGAATTGAAATCCATCTAGTCAGCTTTGTTATACGTCTGGCATTGCAGAACTTTGATATTAACTACTTCACACAGCAGGTCTTGACGGTCCGCAATCCTTTGCACCAGAACATAAACTAAAATTTAGATTTTCTGGGAATTCAGCAACAAATCCAAAAGCTTGCAAGTCTATTTTTCCCAGCTTGCCAATACAGATGTCACTCATATGATACTTTTATCTTTTTTCAAGCAAAGTCATATAGCATCACATAGGTTCCCATGGACAAAACGTTTATCACATAATAATTTGTGAAGAAAAATATGAATGTTATTACATAGTGAAAGCTAAAAAATCAGCTATCACTACCGCACAAAACCACTGAAATACTTATAGAAGATGAAATTATAAGACTTTTCTCAAATAGAAATTATTAACAAATCAGATGATTTCCCTCATTGCTATAGGGACATAGGTTTTACTACCATTATGACAGAAAGAGGTCACAATCTGGTGAGATTTGTTCTTCTCTGTGAGATATCAACTGTGTGGGGGAGCTGATACATACCGCATCTGAATGCTAAATTGAGATGTGTGCACAGATCGGGCCAGGATTTGGGTGATTTGTTGATCCATAAATTACTACAGAGGAATTGATTTACCTGTATTTATTATAAATTATAAATTCTCATAATATTGATAGAAGATAAACTAAAAGATAAACTAAATTCATCAATACATCCCAATTGGCAGTAAATCAGTGAAACACAAATCTTGGTGCCTTGTGTAGTCTAGTTAAAGGCAGAGAATACAATTGCTTTTAAAGGGTTAATCTGCAAGAGAAGGACATAACAGTTCACAAAGGGTTAATCTGAGTTTTTCACTAAACTTACACCACAGCCACTGAGGATATATGTGTGACAATGATTACCTGTTGCTGGTTCCAGCCTCCTCCATAACACACAAGCATTCATATTACACTGCTGCTAGTGTAATTACATCTAGCATTAATCTAGCAGTACTGATCTCCCCGGTGTACAAATTCTACAGATTTACAGTCTCCCCTCTTTACAGTGGAATTTCCCAGCTCAGAAGCAAGAGGTCTCACAGAGCTGTCAACACAGTGATTCATCATACTGTGAGGAGTCCAACTTTTTTTTTTGTTATTGAATTATAGGTGAAATAGTTTCAGTTTCCTAAGTAAGTTTATTTGAGAAAGTATTTATATTTTAGTCTTTCTTCATGATGTTTCCATGGAGCTGATAGGTCCTCTTTAAGTTCACTATCATTGGTATTGCATTTTACTACTTTGCTCTATACTTTGATAAAGATACAACATAGTATCTTGTAATTTGTGAACTATAACATAGTGAAAGATTTATCACCACTGTTTTAAAGTTATATAGAACCAAGCAGGCAGAAACAGGGCAAATTACAGTATAACATTAAAAAAGCACAATGGCGCCCATTGTTCCATAAATATGCCTTTTGCAAGGTATGTTAAACACTTTTTTCTTTTTTTGCCATGTTTATTTTACACTAAGATTTTCTGGGAAAAGAATTAAGTATACCATTAACATCAGGCTGATACAGGGAATTTTGCTTATGTAACTTTCCTTTTTTCCTTCCCGTCTTCCAAGATCTGTAACTTTTTATTTTTCAATCTATAGCCATATGAGAGTTTGTTTTTGTTGGGGGACAAGATGTACTTTTTAAAAATACTATTTATCGTATCGTATAATGTTTTTATGGAGTTCACTGTGCAGTATGAGTGACATGATCTCTTTGTTCTGCAGGTCAGTACAAATTCAGTGACACAAAGGGCCACATGTATAAAAACTGTCTAGGTCTATAATTCACTTTGTTGTCCATAGCAACCAATCAGAGTGCCACTTTCATTTCATATACTGCTCTGGGAAAACAAAAAGGGTGCTCTGATTGGTTGCTATGAACAACAAAGTGAATTTTAGATCTAAGCAGTTTTCATACATGTGGCCCAAAATATTTACTATTTTAATTATGTCTTAGTATCTCAAAAGAAATAAAACTTTGGGCCTCATGTATGAAAACTGTCTAAGTGTAAGACGTTCTTTGTTGCCCAGAGCAACCAATCAGAGCTCCCCTTTCATTTCACATAGTGCTCTGAAAAAAAAAAGGTGAGCTCTGATTGGTTTCTATTTGCAACAAAGAAATTCCTGGAACTAGACTGTCAGGGACCGGTCAGGGGTGCACAAACAGAAACAGAGTGAGGCCCTGATACTGGTCCCAACCACTGTCCCTGCCTTTTGGGGGTGCCCGACTCCTTAATAGGTCGGCCCCAACCAGAAGACTAGGAGCTACACTAATTAAATGCGGACACAAGACACAGACAGACGATGACAAAACACAATAAAGAGGGGTCAGACTAGGTCGGGCACAGCAGTACAAAATCACTGAGAGAGAGAATAGTCAGTAGCACAGCAGGGTCAGATAACAGAAAGGAAACGCTAGCAATAGGCAAAAAGACCTCTTTAGCAGGCAAGGATGGTAGGTAGACGACTCCTTATATAGGCAACAAGCGGACACAGAACAGAGGTGATTGGTGGAAGAAACACAAACCTAGATAGGGAAACAAGGCTGTCAATCAAGGAGGAACACTGGTTAACTGAAAGAGTGGGCGTTGGCCAGGAATCAATTACCTACAGAGAAAGAAGGACCAGTTCACACTGGTGAATAAGAGTACAAGGTATTACGTTAAAAACCATAGTTTATGTCGTACCGGCCATGGCCAGCGACCATAGCCAAAAGCCGGGGGTGTGTCAGGCACAATCATGACATAGACAGTTTTTATACGAGGCCCTTTATTTTTTACATTTTTTTGCAGTTAACTTTATTATTTGCCATCTCTGGACCTGTGTGAAATTTTTTTTTTTCTTTTGCAGGCTGATGAAAAATATTTATTCATACCATTTAAGGATACATGTGACTTTATTATTACTTTTTAATCCAATTTGTGAGGAGCCAAAATGACCAAAAAATGCAATTTTGTCATTTAACATGTTTTTTACTTACAGCGTCCACCAAGCGGGATAAATAAAATATTTTAAGAGAGTAGACTTTTAGCGGACACAGCAATACCAATTACATTTAACTTTCTTGTTTTTATTTGTAAAATGGCAAAAGGGGTGTATCGTCTTTTAATACTTTTTTTGTTCAAAACTAATTTACTATCAAAACTATCAAATATCTGCGTAGAATTTGTATGTCTTCCTGTGGTTGCCTCAAACACTTTACGAAGATACATACAGGTAGGTTAATTAGCTTTCTGGAAAATTGTCCTTATTGTTTGTGTGAGATATGAAAATGTAGATTATAAGCATCAGTTTAGCATATTATGTTTCTGCTGTACAAGCAACATAAACAAGTAATTAAAGGACCTAGGGTTGTAGTAAGTATGCTGCATACATATGTACTTAACAACTGTGTATAACAGATAAAGGATGTTCAGGTTGGCTAGACAGACATCTATCTGACCACCCTCTAAAGTGTACACATCCGAGTCTGATGTCAAAAGTTATTCTCCTTGATGACCTGTACCCTGGGCATTTTATAAACCATTATCTAGAGCTTCCTGGCCACAAGTTCATGAAATGTACCATTTTCTGGCTATTAATATACCACAATGGTCAGTTTCCTTTAAGCAAAAGTTAATTTTTCATTATTAGGCCGAGTTCACACGGCTTATTCACGGCGTAATTGCGGGACGGATTTCGCCCGCAATTATGGCGTGAGCTCGGGGGCGGGGGCGGGGGGTCAGCAGCTCGCCGGCCTCATAGACATTCATTATCCATGGCGTGTATACCACCGTGAATAATTGACATGTCACTTTCTCCCCCCTCGCCGTATTTCACGAGTGGGGAGAGGAGACGGAATCCAAAGTTCTCTATTTTTCAGAACAGATGAGCTACTTTTCAAAGTTTCAAAGGTAGAAAAAAGTCCATTGTGTTGGGGTAGTGAACTGTAGAGTATGGGAGATGTATAGGAGAAATCTTGGAAGTGGTTGTGTGAGGAGCAGACAAGAATAAAGCAGAGAAAGCAGTGCTAGGAGAATCAGAGATTAGGTGACAACACAGAAAAATATGTGTGGGAAGGCTATAGAGAGCCTTGTATGTCATAAGAATACCAGCAAAATAGTTCTAGTTTTATAGTTTCATAGTTTAAACTGAATCAACTAGGAAGTGCCTCTGATCTTTCCCATTTTCAGCTGACCGGCTAAAGGGCTATGGTTTAACCCAGTTTTTGGGGATTGGTATTCTTTGTATACTACTGCAAACAGTGCAGTGGAAAAAGGCTATATCTGTAGCCAGTTATCTAAGATTTGACTGTAGCTTATATAAATACACATTAACCTAAGTTTTCAATAGTATATTTTTAATATAACAATTCTATTTTAGAATTACAGTTTACATTACATCACATTTTCTGGCATTCAAACACTATATCTGTCTTTTTACAGAGTTCAAAAACAGTTTGCCATCAGATAACATGCCCCACAGTGCACTGGGACAGCCCATCTTTTGTTGAAGGAGAGTGTTGCCCTGTTTGTTTGTGTAAGTATCATACTATTATTTTAAGTTTGTGTTAGGGCTTGTTCACACGGAGTTTTCACTCCGTGTTACAAGCGCTTTTTAGATCCGTTTCGGGGACCGACAGAACAGACCCATAGACGGTTCTAAACAATTAGCAGTGAGTTTATCACTACGGGCTATGAGGAAGACACAGCGGAGTTCACATGAGAGTCCGTCTTTGAAAGAATTGCATGTCTGGGTCTGTCCTGTCGGTCCCCGGGACGGATCTAAAACGCGTTTGTACCCCGGAGTGAAAACTCCGTGTGAACAAGTCCTAAGTCACAGTTGTATTAATATACTTATATACTTATATTAATATACTTATATACTTGCAAATTAATTTAAATAACATTAAATAAAACATTTGTTAAATGCTGATTTAATTCTACTTTATACGTAAAAACTAATATTGAGTTTGCAATGTTTACTTTTTATTTTGTATTTTAATAGCATCAGACAGTGAAGCTGGTTGGTCTCCATGGTCTGAATGGACAGAGTGCTCTGTAACATGTGGCTCTGGAACCCAACAACGTGGAAGATCATGTGATGCTACTATTAGCACATGCACTGGTTCATCAATCCAAACAAGAACATGCAATCTTGGAAAATGTGACACCCGCAGTAAGTGCAGACCAATGCATAGATTATCACTAGGAATAATATGATCTTTTTCCCTTTAACTTTCCATTACATTTGTTTTATTCTTGTTTACTTTAAAGTACAACAGAATGGTGGTTGGAGCCATTGGTCACCATGGTCAGCTTGTTCTGTAACCTGTGGAGTTGGTAATATTACTCGTATTCGTCTGTGCAACTCTCCAAAGCCACAGCTTGGAGGCAAAAGCTGCTCTGGAAATGGACGTGAAACAAAAGAGTGTGAAGGCGCACCATGCCCAGGTATGTGTATGTTCACTTTTTTAAGTATAACTAGTATTTCTTAGTAAAACATTACCAAATGAATTGGCTTAACCATTTTAAGACCAGAGCAATTTTACCTGTTAATGGACAGGTGTTTTATTTTGTACGTGATGGCTTGGAATCTATTATGCTGAGGTAATTAAGTTTTATTTGTTTGCCTTTTCATGTGAAACATACAGCTTTATTTTTAAAGTGTGTACTTTTTACATTAAAGTTTTTTTTTGTAATATGAGTGAAATATGTGAACAGTTAAAGAGAGTATTTCTGTTTTTTCTCTCTAAAATAAGTTTGTACATTTTATCCCCCTTTTACCTATAGGCATTGGAATATGGTGATCTGGAATATTAGTGTTTTTTATTTATCTTCTGTTTGCTTGGTTCCTTGTATTTATTCTTTAATTTATTTTATACATTGTGTCCTTCCCCCACCTCTCTAAAAGGTTAAAAACCCACTGGGGGCATATTTAACTGGGAATGATACAGTATATTATCTCCAGTATATTAGCTCCAGCCATCAGAACTGCAATACTGATCTGGGTATACCAAGACCCAACAGCTCCTTCAGTTACCTGAAATTGGCGACTCTATGATCCCAAAGGACAGAAGCAGGAAGTCTGAAGGCTGTCTGCTAAATTTTATATACTGTGTCTATAGTGAATAGGAAAACAGGAGTGGTAATAAAGCATCTCTATCTTCTCTCTTGAGAGTCAGATTGTTGCTGACATCCAAATCTCCACTTAACTATGTCCTTGCAGAGTCACTTGATGCCTACCCAGACATTTTTGGCCACATGTATGAAAACTGTTTAGGTCTAAACTTTTTTTACCCATAGGTTACTATCAGCAAAAAAGTTAGTTTTAGACCTATGCAGTTTTCATACATATGGCCCAAAATTTGAGTCAGTCAGTAGTCTGCATCTTATTAAAAATTAAATGTATTTAATACACTTTTTTAAATACAGCAACTGACACTACTGAGCAGCTAATTTGTGTACAACCATACATTGCACATTTCAACACTGCAAGGAAATTGTTGTATAGCACAATGTTTATTTAAATGATAACATTGAAAGTGGTTTTCTGATCACAATGTGATAAAAAAAAATTAAACTAATACAGCTGACTAAGTTTTACTTAGTGTTCGACTAGTTTTTATACATCCTTTCCGTAGTCTTGGATATATTGTTCAAGCAGGTGTACTGAAGCTCCTCTAGTTCTATCACACGTACTATTCTTGTCTTTTAAGTTATATCACTAAAAAAAGACTAAACCTCAATTTTCACTAGATAAATATAAAATAAATTAATGAACAAGATATTTGTCAATGCAAAAATGGTATACAAACATGGAAGAGAAAACAGTATATTCATAAGGCAACCAACCAGTGGTAAAGATATTTACTCATGTGACCTGAATTGTCCAAATGTAAGTCCAGATATTACTCTAGATGTTAGTAAAAGTTAAGTTTTAGTCTTCTTTTTCAGTGATAGTAATATGATTTTTATTAATGAGACTAGGGCATGATTTTTTTTCAGTGACTGTTTCCTTTTTTAATTATAATCATAGCTTCCATTTCCCTTGAGTCCAGAAAATAGTTAGGAAAAGCAGCCATATTAGCATTTTAAGAGCAATATTTGTAGTCACGCACCCAAGGTTCAAGGTATTATCTTAAATTTGGACATTATCAGCTAAAGCTGGAAATCTATCAAATAAAAAGATGAAACCATAGCAATACTGTAAGCATTTATATATGTTTAAAATATATGATCTTGCTTGTCGCAAAGTAAATTTATTTCTTTCCATACTTTAGTTAACGGTAAATGGGGGCCTTGGTCACCATGGTCTAGTTGCACTGTAAGCTGTGGAGGAGGCCTACGAGACAGGTCTCGTATCTGTAATAACCCCAGGCCACAATATGGAGGAAAGAAATGTGGTGGTGATACTAAAGAAAAAGAAATGTGCAACAAACAAGACTGTCCTATAGGTAAGAAAAAATAACTATTATTGTTTACTAGATTTTAGATCTGATATTTTTATTAAGTTCAACAAACACAAGAAATACCAACACAATCATAATCTCATAAGTAAATCATTCCTTCTCCCAGCCCTGAGCCATATATTGTTCTTCAATATTACTGGATATATTACATAACAAAATAGTTTATGTAATAGTATAGCTCCTGTACAGTTTTTTGGTTTTAGGATAAATTTTACAGATTTGTCCCATTCATCTCCAGCAATGCATGTGCTTGCCACCAAAACAATTTCAATTAATAAAATTGATTTTCAGTTGGAGAAATTTCTGCAACAAATCTGCTAGGTATGAATGTAACCTTAAGGTTTGTGACATCATAGGGCTATACGTTTAAAAATCTACCTATATATAAGTATTTGGATGTAACCTTAAGGTGACATGTCTGAAAAGAGGTGCCGCTATGCTAGTTTTAAGGCGCATTAAATCAATGTAAAGTGCACTTGAATGAACGAACCTGTCAAAAATCTGGTGTGTTGTCTACCTTGCATTGTAAAATTGGTGCGCCTATTTAGGCGCATTGCATAATGTAGGCGCATAGCATATCATTGCTAGAATATTTGATGTGCCTACTGTAGTTAATTGATTTATGTAGAGAATAGGGTGTCAACAGTTTTGTTTGCGCAAAATACACCAAAACAATGGCGCATTCGTATTGGGACATGTCTTATAAAGTAAGTTTTACCAAAATTAAATATTGACTGCACAGATTGCTCGAACATAGCACTCACTTGGCTATATTCAATACTACCATAGAAGTGAATGGAAAGGACAGCCGTGAGCACTGCCCTCCTCATTCTAATACACATCTGCTCGCAGCTAGATGCGAGCGACCTGTGCAGTCAATATTCATTCATTGTAAAATCTCTCTAAGGCTGAGATCACGCATACAGTTTTTGTGGCAGTTTTCTGCAATTTTTTTCAAGCCCGAGCCAGAAGCTTATTCTAAATAGAAAATAGGAAAGACTTGGATTCGCATTTGGTAAATGTACACTGCTAACACAGAGTACAAATAGCCAACCAATATGCTTTAGACAATATTTGGCCAAAACTGGCAGTTTTGGTGGGACTGGCAAACTGTCTAATGTGCAAAAGAGCTTCCCAACTCTTCCCCAACAGAAGATGTGAGTGGAGAGAAGAATCAGACATGCTGGATTTTAACTCCCAATCCTTTTGGTTTTCCATAGAGACAAGCCACAGCCAGAGTTGTCTGGCAGTGGCTTTTTCTACTCCCTTCCACATTGAAAACATATGCATGCTTGGCTGAGCAGAGTTTGCAGTGTATGGAGGAGTTGGATGGAATAATAGTCTGCTTAACACTAGTTAGTGTTTTTTTGGTTGTTTCACCTCCCCAAAAAATTAGAATCGAAACTGATTCAAAAATTCCATAATTTGGCAACAATAAAAACTACACTTTAGCTTGCAGTATGCAAGCTCTTACAAAGGTTTGTAAACAAAAAATAGACGTTATCGGTTTCAGAAAATGGCATTGCAAAGCAAATAATAAAAATACATGAATTTTTTAAACTAATCAAATATAATAAAAACTAGATAGATTTGGTATAACCGGAATCACAGTGACTTGAAAAATAAAGTTTATGTGTCCTTTAACTCCATAAAAACTAGACTGCAAAAAATGGAACAGTTGTGGTTTTTTCACATTCCACCCCAAAATACTTTTTTCATTTCTCAGTACATTATCCTGGTTATGGCTCTTAGAAGGTGGGGGGAAAAAATCACAGAAGTAGGAAAGGGTTAGACATTTTAATATTTTTCCTTCCTGCTGGATCCACCTCTGGCATTGGCACAACATATGCATCAAAATATGTGTGATTCCAGTCTAGCAGGTGAAAATCTCATCAGTGAGCTGCTAGATTTGACTGCTATCTGTTAGCACTTTTAGGGTAAAAACACACAAATGGTCTTTGTGGCAGTTTCTGATGCAGTATTTTGAGCCAAAGTCAGAAGTCATTTCAAATGGAAGGACTTATACATCCTTATTTGACTATGTCAAAACCTGCTACTAAAATTACTACAAAAACTGCATGTCTGATTACAGACTTAAAGAGGTTTTCCAGGTAAAAATTTTATTTAAAAATGATGGTGCTGCTGCTGTTTGAAAATTAACAGAAGTGATACTAACCTCCCAAATCCCCTCTGTTCCAACACTGCCTCTATGGCTGCTGTTCCCAGTTCTTCTGTTGTCTTCCTTGTATCCGCAGTTGGCTTGTATGCTTGTGTACTGCCAGATGTGTAGTTATTATTTTTGTATCTAGCGTTTTCTCTGCTTTTGATCAGTAATGATGTTTTTAATAGGATATTTCTTGTTCTCACTTGACATGTTTTTTTTAAATCATAATGATGTCCACTACAATGGTGATTTATTTAGCCAGTTTTAAGTCCTGGAAGTGAAAGCATTTAACAGTATGACACATTTCTGGAGCATAGATAGATTGGTTGTTTTTGCTTTAGTCTTTATTGCTTTATTTAGGAGGGTTTCTACTTATGTAAGATTTTGTGTGCAAGAAGGGTACTTCTGTAAAATATTTAACTCGTTGTTTTGCAATTTTTTTCTTTCTACCAGTCTGCTAGTTCCCTTAATGTTTTCTGTCAATATAAAAATTAGATTATGGGTCACATGTATGAAAACTGTCTAGGTCTAAAACTCATAGCAACCAGTCAGAGCGCCCCTTTCATTTCAAATAGTGCTTTGGAAAAATTAGAGGGGCGCTGCGATTGGTTGCTATGGGAAACAAAGTGAGTTTTAGACCTAGACAGTTTTTATACATGTGGGCCTATTTGTTGGACATCAAAATGCTACAGACAGCAGTGGGAGAGTAAACAGATCAGCAGTGCAGTAACAGTGGCAAAATTGTTGGTTGAATGTAATTCAGTACATCATTTTACAGTTGTGGGCCACTGTAAAATAAAAAGGTTTCACAACCAATCATGCTGCTTTTTTGGCATTTATCTGGCCAAAATCTGTATGGGCACACTATAAGTAAAAGTTTAATGCATTTCTCCACATATCTGTTACATTTAGAGCGCAAGTGTTTTACACTAAGGTGACAAAAATTATTACATTTCAGACTGAACATTTTATTTTTAGAGTAGATACCATGCCCTGTCCTTATTTAATCCATCTGCTTTGTATAAATGTTAGCAAGAAGCTAAAGAAAGCAAAAGAAAACATTAAAATAGCATGATATGATCACAATTTTGAATGGATTCCCAGAAACTTCTGTGTATTAATCTTAGAACAGAGATCTGCAACAGCTGTTTTTATGAATTTTGATCTCTGAGACTATATGATTAGAAAGGAGGTGCTCTGTGCTTCTTAAAGAATGTGAGCCATTGTGCATACCAGATTGTAAGGAACAATATTACAGTTTAAGCTTTACTGCAATTTCCTGAAAATTCCCAGAGATGATTTTCAGAATTTGAAGTCAAAGCTAAAGATTTGGACTACTGGGAATTGCAGATGTTGTAACTGAAAAATTCATTCACTGAAACCTGATAGGAAAGTGAGGCTAAAACACAGCTCTGGGTTAGACATTTTATATTTCCTACATGTAGTCTAATGCAACACTTTCATATATCATAATCAATAGAGTTTAGCACACCAGCTACAGTTTCTATTTTCAGATGGTATTAACATATTAAATGGTTGTAATTATTCAATTATTCAAATTCAATATCTTGAAAGACTGTGACAAAGGCACTTTTCTACCAATTAAATTTAAAGATAACTGTTCCACAAAGTCATTGCTCAATTGATCATAAAAATATATTAAAAATACCATACATTTTTTTTATTTTGTTTTAGATTGATTTACTTCTGTTTGTTATCGAATTCTTACAGTGGCTGTGTCTAATGCTAATTAAATTAAAATTGACCCCCTTTTTATATGGTAATTGGGGGGATGATGTCAGAGGGGAAAATGCACGTTTTAAGAACGGGGTTATGTGAACTTTTGCAGGGCTTTGGATGTTTTTGGTTGTATTTGTTTTTAAAAAGAGGGAAAAAAAGTAGTTTGACAACCCTATCCATGAGGGGAAAAAAAAATTGTGTTATCATTCAAAATTCTCTGAAAAAAGGCAAGAAAGCAAAAATTTGCCGGGGATATACTTTTGAGCAAATTGTAATTGAAACCCAGCCACTAAAGATGGAGTGGTTTTTGTTTTTGTTAAGTGAATTAGTGCAATATTTGTTTATTTATTTTTACAAATATTTGAGGAACCATTTTTATTTCTCCAAATGTTAACATCTTAGGGACTAAGGCATATTTTAGGCAATCATCATTCAGTTAATCTATATATGTTTAATATTAGTATTTTTTATGTATATTAATATCATTTGAGCTGAAAATGGAAAAATTATTACACTTTCCAGTAAAATTTAACTCATCTGCAATATGAAACTCTGGAGCTTGAATTCAGTGGGTGGCAGTTTCAATTACCAGTTATTTACCATAATTTACAAGATCATTTTTTTAAAACCCCCTTCCGAATAGGGCGTATGGAACGCCCTAGCGGGAAAAAAGTGACTTCCCGCAAAGGGAGTACCATACCCCCTGGCGATCCTGCGGGTTGCGGGCGACCCCGCAGATCGCGACTGGGCCCAGCGGTAAATTACCGTGGCCGCACGTATACCCCCGGCGGAGTGGGTCCGGCCCCGGTGTTACCCCAAAGCACCGTCATGGCTGCGTTAATGAAGCCGCGGGCGGAGGGTAAGCCCCTTTCCTGCGCCCCGTGGGCTCCCGCACTGTAGTGGCCCCGATCTCCTGTCTGATGCCCTCGGGAAGTAAAACGGACTTCCGGGGGTCATCTGTGACATCCCCATGCCCCGAAAATCATTGGGGGATGGGACGGGTTGTCATGGGACCATTTACACAGACAAGTATTGAAAGGCCTGCCTTTAACAACAATCTGATGTTGTGTTAAAAGAAAAGTGAAAAAAAAGGGTAAAATAAATGTCAAAATAAAAAAAAAAAAAAACCAAACATAAAAAATAAAAAAAAAACACGTACACCGCCCTTTTCCCCTTTCCAACGCCAACGCCCCAAAAAAATAAAAAATAAATAAAGTACCCATATTTGTTATCCCCCCTTTGCTAACGACCCCCCCCTATAAATCTGTCATTTAAATTTAACCCGTACGGTGAACCCCCGTAAAAAAAACCAAAAACAATAAACAGTCACAGAATTTGCGATTTTTGTACATCCGGGAAAGCACATAAAATGGAAAAAAAAGGATCAAAAACTCATATAGACGCCAAAGTTGTACCAAATAAAACTTGTTCATCCCGCAAAAAAAAAGTCCATCAAGTCCTATAAAGAAAAAAAAAAGTTTTGGCTCTCAAAAGGGACAGCGATGCAAAAATATTATTTAAAAATAAAAACATTTTTTTTTTTTTTTTTTAAAGTGTTTAAAAAATTTAAAAAAAACTATATAAATAGGGTATCCCCGAAATGTATCACCCAGATAGTAAAGAAACTGGTCATGGATACTGCACGGTGGCGCTATTAAAAAAATAAAAAAAAAAACACTAAGGATTGCAGTTTTTTTCTTCCCCTCCCTTCCCAAAAAAAACGGATTTAAAACGACAAAAAGTCTTGCCCCCCAAAAAAATTATCCCAAAAAAAAAAAACGTAAAACCCTTTCCCCGCAAAAAACAAGCCCTACACGCTCCGTCACAGAAAAATAAAAAATTATGGCTCTCAGATAGGGGAAATCCCAAAAAAACGTGTTTTCCTTTTTGAATAAAATGTTTTTTTTTGTGAAAAGCGTAAAAAAAAAAAAAAAATAAAACAAATTTTTTGGGTTTTGTTTTAGTCGTATCGCCCTGCTGAGTAATACTAGTATGTCAGTTATACTGACGGGACCGCTGTTAAAAAATAAAATAAAAAAAACTAAGGAATGCGATTTTGTTCAAAAGCCTCAAAAAACCCCAAAAAAAGGATCAAAGCGGGGATATGCCCCCCTAATGGTACTAAATAAAACGTAAATCTCCCCAAAAAAAAAACCCAGAACGTCCGTATACAGAAAACTGAAAACGGGACAGAAAAGAACAACTTAAAAACACAATTTTTTTTTAAGACCATTTTATTTTGTAAAAGAATTAAACTTAAAAAAAACTATTTAAAAACTTATAAATTTCAATTGTACCGACCCCCATAGAAAAAAATTTCCGTATTTATACTCCGGCGAACGCTGTAAAATTTAAGCCCAAAAAAATGGGGAATTGGTTTTCCCCCCATTTTCATAGCCCAATGCAAAAAAAAACCCCTTTGTAACACCTGTGCACCCAAAAATGAAAATAAACCCCCAGATGAGTTCTATGAGGCTGCTGAATCCAAAAAAGGGTTGACTTCTGGAAGGTTTCACCGTTTGGTACTTTGGGGGTTTGTAAAACACAGGGCCCCCCCAAAAATCTGCATTCCCAAAAGCCAAAAAGGCTCCCCCCTATTACACCCCCATGTAGGGTTTTTGGAACTTGGAGAAATTGTTAACAAGGTTTGGGTGCTTTTTTTCCAGGATTCCTGTAAAAATTAAACATTTTCAGCTAAAATTGCAGATTATTGGAAAAAAAATTTTTTTAAATTTTACGCCTAACGCTAAAAAAATTTTGTGACACCACCTGTGTAGTCGATATGCTCACTACAACCCCTGGAAAAAAATTCCTTAAGGGGTGTAGTTTCCCCTATGGGGGATTTTAGGGGAGTTTATTTTGTTTGGAACCTTTTGGGTTCGCAAAAACCCGAAATGGCCCCTAAATAAAATGTAATGAAAATGAGACCCCAAAATCCCCTAGGTCTCCTCCTATTCTGGGGCTTGTGGTTGAGCCAAAAAATGCATAGGGCCACATATGGGATATCTTGAAAAAACGCAGAATCTGGGGAATCAATATTTAAATTGTATTTCCTGATCACATTTCCGTTTTTTTGTAAAAAAAAGTATAAAAATTTTTAAAATCTGCAAAAAAAGTGAAATTTTTTAAATTTCCTTCACTTTGCTTTAATTCCGTGAAAAACCTATGGGTTTAAAAATTCCCAAATGCGGTTTTGTATTTAAGGGGGTATTTCTTAGATGAGGGGATTTATGGGGTATTAACATCGGCCAATCAAAAACCTTTTGAACTGGAATGGGTTTTCTAAAAAAGTATATTGCAAATTTTGTTGAAAATGTTTAAAATTACTACTAAATTTCTAAGCCCCCTAAAGCGTAAAAAAAAAAGAATTTAAAAAAAAAGTGCCAAACTACAGCAGACATAGGGTAGATGTGTTATAAAATATTTTGAGGGAATAACTATCTTCTTACATGCAGAAATTTTTTAAGTTTAAAATGGTAAATTTTTTTAAATTTTTCAGATTTTTTTTTTTTATTTTTCCAAATAAACAAGCATTTTTTTGGACCAAAAAATTTCTTATATCTTAAAAACAAATTGTACGATAAAACAACTCTGAATCACATGGGTAGGTTAAGTGTCAAAAAGTTATTTTCCATAAAGTGACACTGACGATTTAAAAAAAAGGGGGTCTGTCAGGAGGCCAAAAATGGCTCCCGGCGGTAACGGGTTAAAGTCAGAGGGGAAAAAAGATTAAATAAATACAGTATGGCTTTGTGGAAAAGGTTTGGTCAGGATAAGATTTTCATAGCTAGAGTATACTCAATTATAACCATGTGATATTAATTTTCTTAAAGTACCATAAATTCTAGGGCGCTGTACATCTGTAAAGAGTTCACAGAAAAATGGGACATTTACTTAACATCACAGAAAAAGAGTCATACTTATTGTTAAAAAAGCAGGTAAAAAATCTATTCCCAGTAGGGGACAGTAAACGTCCAAGTGCTCCTTAGGAGAAGTTTAAGCACTTGAGATAAGAAAAGAGAGTACAATAATCATCACTAAATGGAAAACAAACTGGTACAGTTGAATAGAAGGTCCTGCTTGTGAGGGCTTACAATATACAGTGTCTAAACCACTGACAACAAAAGTAAGTAAATTGTGCGCAAAGTATCAATATTTTGTGTGGCTACCATTATTTTCCAGCACTGCCTTGGACATGGAGTTCACTAGAGCTTCACAGGTTGCAGCCACTGGAATCCTTTCATTCCTCAATGATAACATCACAAAGCTGGTGGTAGAGACCTTGCGCTCCTCCACATTCCATTTGAGGATACTCCACAGATGCTCAATAGCGTTTAGGTATGGAGACATGCTTAGCCAGTCTAGTTTCTGAAGGGAGGTGATCATGCTCTGCTTCAGTATGTCACAGTACATATTGGTATTCATGGTTCCTTCAATAAACTTTAGTTCCCCACTGCCAGCAGCATCATGCAGCTCTAAACCATGACACTACCAAACACTATGCTCGACTATAGGCAAGACACACTTGTTTTTGTGCTCCTTGAATGGTTGTCGCCACACAGACTTGATACCATCTGAACCAAATATGTTTATCTTGGTCTCATCAGACCACAGAACATGGTTCCAGTAATCCATGTCCTTAGTCTGCTTGTCTTCAATAAACTGTTTGTGGGCGTTCTTGCGTGTCATCTTTAGAAGAGGTTTCTTTGTAGGACAACAGCCATGCAGACCAGTTTGATGCAGTGTATGGTCTGAGCACTGCCAGGCTGATCTCCCACCCTTTTAGCCTCTACATCTATTTTGAAAAGACAATCTCTGGATATGCCACTGAGCATGTGCACTCAGCTTATTTGGTTGACCATGGCAAGGCCTCTTCTGAGTGGAACATGTCTTAAGCCACAGTATGGTATTGGCCACCATGCTAAAGCTCAGTTTCAGGGTGTTGGCAGTTTTCTTATAATCTAGGCCATCTTTACGTAGAGCAACAATTCTTTTTTCAGATCCTCAGAGAGTTCTTTGCCATAAGGTGCCATGTTGAACTTCCAGTGAACAGTATGAGAGAGTGTGAGAACAAAAACACCAAATTTAACACACCTGCTCCCTATTCACACTTGAGAACTTGTAACACTAACAAGTCACATGACTGCGTGGAGGGAAAATGCTAAATTGCGCACAATTTATCCATTTTCACTTACGGGTGTACTCACTTTTGTTGCCAGTGGTTTAGACATTGATGGTTGTGTGTTGAGTTATTTTGAGGAAACACCAAATTTATACTGTCATACAAGCTGTACACTAATTACTATACATTTTACCAAGTGTCATATCTTCAAAGTTGTCCCATAAAAAGGTATACTACAATGTTTACAAACATGGGAGTGGTGTACTTACTTTTGTGAGATACTGTATATTCTTTATTCAAGTTGTTAGTGCACCAATACCTATATAATAATTACCAGTGACATTTCAGACTATTACATGAAGTAAAAAAATGTTCAGACAGGAAACAAAATTATATTTCAATTAGAGGGCAAAAGGCAACAACATTAAACATTGGTGTTAAGGGTTGTAAATATAGCAAAGCAATTACTTTGCAGCATAGAAAGCAGCCAACATATTCTCTAAGTGTAATCCAGAAGTACTATTGTTTAGTAAATTACCTGATGTGGCACATTTATCTGCCTACCACCTCTTGGCGTGTCACTGTGTAAGCATCGAGGGTGACATGCATATTAATTGCCTAGAATGCGCCTGATTTATGAACCCGCTCTACAGCGGGTCATAAATCAGGTGCATTCTTGTGCTCGGGCGACAGTTCTGGATCAGGTATACCACTTTGAAAGTGGTCTACCTGTTCCAGCTGTAATGCACCTAGAAATGCCGTAATGAAGCTTTAAATATCTAGCTTCACTACAGTTCTAGAGTGCCCCGCCTACCGCCGCAGGCGCTATGTAATGCGCTTGGGAGTGGCGTGCGGGAGATGTAAAAATGTATGAACGGGGCTTCGCCTGATGTCGGGCTGAAGAGACGTCAAATATCTGGCGCAGCCCCGTTCATACATGTCGCCCTGAATGTTTAAAGGGAACCTGTCAAATTGAACTTGTTATCTGATCTGCAGGCTGCATGTTATAGAGTAGACAGAGCTGAGCAAATAGCTATATAGTTTTGTCAGGAAAGATTCAGTAGAATTTTTATTTTATTTATTTAAACTCCTGCTTAGTTTAAGGGGTCCAGTAGGTGGTGTTATCAGTGATTGACAACTATCTCTGTATACACACTCATGCAGGAAAGATTTTAAGTCTCTGATAAGACTACCCACTGGACTCATTAACCCAGACTAAGCAGGGATTTTAATGAATAAAATACAAGTTCTAATGAATCTATCCCCATAGAACTATTTACCAATCTGCTCACTTCTTTCTGCTCTATACCATGCTACCATGCTATAGCATGTTCAATGTGACAGGTTCCTTTTAACTGTCCCTCTACTCCTCCTTGCGAAACCAAAAAACACTGGAGTACCATTAGTATTTGCTTTTCTGGTTTTGGTCAGAAGGATGCCTGTTTGCTTATATCGTAGGAGCCAATTTCAATGAAGCTTTCTCCTTTGCCATGGCTATAATAGGTTAGCTAACAGGGGACTGTCAAATGTCACTGTAACACTGATTGAAATATGTAAAGCTAAGACTCTTCTGGGACAGCACATGCCTAGTTATCCACCATCTTGATAAAAAAGAGTGTCACTGAAGCACTCCATACAGAACTTAAATATAACTTTAATGTCCTCTCTTTTAAAGGATTCCTGTAATAAAGCCAGCTTCTGCATATTACAGTACAATCACACAAAAAAGAGGTAGCGGCAATTAGAGCATTAAATGGCAGATGTAGAAGAAGTTTTTATCTAGCGATATTATTCTCACTCCTTCCATCTGCTTATTTAGTTTTACTTTATTTGGGAGTCACTGTGTGATTTGGGAGTCGCCGTGTACTCCCGTGGCGCGGGGGGGCCGGCAGCCCCTCAGCCCCATTGACATGCATTACTCGCGGCGCATATTCGCCACGAGTAATTGACAAGTCACTTATCTCCCTGTGCATACAATATGATCGTATTGTATGAGTGGCGAGAGAACTATGGATTACCGTAATTTCAGCGCGCATGTCGCTTGTATGAGAGTGCAAATACATGGCAAAATGCGCGCCAAAATTAGCCTGTGTGAACATACCCTAAGGCTTTATTCACATGGGAAAGAGAACTATGGATTACGCCTCCTCTCCTCGCTCGTACAATACGATCGTATTGTACGGGCGGGGGATAAGTGACATGTTAATTACTCGCGATGAATACACGCCGCGAGTAATGAATGTCAATGGGGCCGGCGGGCTTCCAGCCCCCCTGCGCCGCGGGAGTACGCGCATATCAGCGTGAGCTCCCGAAACACACGATGTACTGCGCCGTGTTCTGTACGTGCCGAAGGACATCGTGTGAACATACCCTTAGGCTTCTAGAAACCCATAAAGCTGATACCATCAAATTTTGTCTTCCATGTTGAATAAGTCATAGAGGATAAGAAAAAGGGATAGGAATAGACACCTTGAACACTCCTTTTTGTTTTCTCTAACAATGACTTACCAAGTACCTCAAAAAAGGTACCCACTAAAAAAGGCAACCTTGCAAAAATCTACACATGTAAGTCCCTTAATTACCCTACACTATACATATGTACCACAGGTAAATCAACTCAAATCACCAAGTGAATTATATATTAAAACAAAAAAATGTCCAGACATGTCTTCTTTACAAGTAATAGTGATTTCATCTGGGGACTAATGATAATTATGTGGTCTAAGTGTAAAATAATGAACGGGTCCAGAAAGCATGCTTATTATGTTCCCTGTCATCTAGATAAGAGATAACTTAAAAGGGAAGTTTGGTATCATAGTGCAGGTTCAGTTTTTAAAATGAAAGTCCAAAGGCATCCTACTGTGGAACACTATAGACTATGCTCGACCCTCTAAAGAAAATACAAGATGGCTAATGCTTACTCTCCTGCATACATGAAAGTCTGCAAATTCAAGAAAGACATTTTTAATAGTTGTAGGTTATAAGGTAAGTATGCATGTAAAATCAATTACAATTACACATTTTTAATGTATTGATTACACATTTTTCTTTATTATTATTTTTTAAACATGGAGAGCATGAAATCAAACGCGATAAAAGCTGGGAGTAGATACATGTTAATGTGTATATTTCATCTGGAAAAGCATGACAAAATTATACAGCTAGTAAATACATGACCAGCTAATTGCTAACTTTTAAATATGGGTTATCACCACCACAACCTTGGATCACTTTCATGAAGAATAAGAAAATAGATTGATCTGGCACCTATGTAGAAATTCTCTGTATTTATCATGGTACACAAGAGCTAGTATAAATTCTTGGAGGTTGGAATATGCATTATATATGTTACAGGTGCCTCCTTGGCCCTCACCTTGGGCGCATTGATGCCCCGCTGCTGTGAGGGTTATGAGTGGCACCACGACACACATGTCGGCATACGGGCACACCTGCAGTTCGTATCCCAGCCCATCTTACCTCACCTCTCCTGGCCTTTTGTTGCACGTGCCCCTGCCTTCTAGGGTGCACACACAGCAGCTCTGTTTAAAGGGCCAGTACGCCACTGATTTGTTATCACCGGGTGCTGACCCTATTTAAACCTGCCTCTTCCTCCTTTCCTTGCTGGATGGTGTCATAGTGGCTATGTGTGAAAAGTGTCTTTGTGTTTCGGCTCCTCCCGTGAACCAGTCCTTCCTGCTTATGTCCCCAGACCACGAACCTTGTCACCTGCCCATAATCCTGTTTTACCTTTCTGCCTGTCCCCGACTTCGATCCAATCCAGTCTAGCGAAATTGTATCACGCAAACCTTGTGGTAATGGAAAAATCATGTTTCCATCATGTTCATATATGCCTCTTTTAATACACCCCATAATCCTGTTTGCCTTAGCAGCTGATTCCTGACACTGGCTGCTACAATTAAGTTTACTATCCACTAGGATTCCCAAGTCCTTCTCTATGTCACTTTTACCCAGCGTTTTTCCATTTAACAAGTAATCATGGAATTTATTTTTTCTTTCCATGTGCATAACCTTGCATTTATCTGTGTTAACCCTCATCTGCCATTTCTCTGCCCAGGCATCCAACTTATCCAGATCCCTTTGTGATAAAACATTATCTCCATTGTGTTGATTACTTTACAGAGCTTAGTATCATCTGCAAAGATTGCTATTCTACTGTGCAATCCATGTGTAAGATCATTAATGGATATTTTATAGAGCATAGGACCAATACTAATCCCTGAGGTACCCCCACTAGTAACAGGAATCCAATCTGAATATGTACCATTAATCACCACCTTTTATTTTCTATCAGTTACTAACCCACTTGCAAACATTTTTCCTCAGTCCAAGCATTCTCATTTTACTTACCAACCTTTTATGTGGCACAGTATCAACTGCTTTATAAAAATCTAGATATATGACCTCATAAAAGCTGATGAGATTAGTTTGACAGGACCGATTCTTCATAAACCCATGCTGGAACTGCGTTATGCATTTATTTTCAGTGATATATTCTAGAATAGCACCTTTTAGAAAACCTTCAACATTACCCGTTTTTGAATATTGGCACTACATTTGCTATGCACCAATCCTTTGGGACATACCCCATTATTATACAGTCCATAAATATTAAGAATAGTGGCCTGTCTAATACATTATTTAATTTCCTTAGAACACAGGGGTTTATGCCATCTGGACCTGATGATTTGTCTGTTTTAATCTTCTTAAGACAAAGCTGCACTTCTTCCTGGGTTAGACAAGAAACATTTAAGGTGGAGTTTAGCTCATTCCTCAGCTCGTGAACCTTGGTAAATATGGTGGAGAAAAAATTGTTTAATAGGTTTGTTTTCTCCTAATCTCGCACAGCAGTATGCCCCCTCAAACGGCTGTTCAAGGATTGCATACATTGCACAGGATGTGCACTGGACGGCATTGTCAATCATGGAACTAATGGGGATATGACAAATTATAGAGACACACAAATATAAACGGAAAAAAGGTTGCATTTGTGGTCAGCCTTCTCTCTGGGAAAGCCCTGGCCTGGGCTACCCCTCTGTGGGACAGAGATGATCTGGTCACGGATTCCCTTGCTTTCTTCCTCACCGAGTTCTGCAGTGTGTTTGAGGAACCTGCCCAAGCCTCTTCTGCTGAAACCGCCTTACTAAATCTGCATCAAGGCGACTCCTCAGTGGGCGATTAAGCGGTACATTTTATGTTATACATCCATTTTTTTTTTACTACTCTGCATTGGGATGTTACCTATATTAAATGTTGAAACCTGAATGTATAGTTTGAACTATATACAGTTGAAACCAAAAGTTCATATACACTATATAAAAAGACAAATATGTATGTTTTCTCACTGACATGAAATCAGAATAAACCTTACCCATTTTAGGTCCATTAGGATTACCAACATTACTTATATTTGCCAAATTCCAGAATAATTAGAGAGATAATTTTTTAAGGCATTTTTATTACTTTCTGCAAAGTCAAAAGTTTACATACACTAGGATAGATTTGCCTATAACACCTTCCCGACATTAGACGTGCCCATACGTCATACCGGAAAGTGCGTTCCTGCAAATGGAAGGATGGGTACGTCCTGGCGATCGTGCGGGCTTACAAGCGAGCCCCCAATGATCGCAACATATGACCAGCGGTATATTACTACTGGCCTAATGATACATCACCCGTGGCCGGAGTGAGCTCCGGCAGTGGGTTTTTAACCCCTTTTCTCCGATGATCAATTAAGATCGTCAGAGCTAAGTCACAGGCACAGGCAAACTCCTGCTGCCTGCTCTCGTCGCACTGCTGCACTATCTCCTACCAGATGGCCCCGGGAAGTGAAAGTCACTTCCCGGGTCGTCTGTGACGTTACCATGCCCACACTGCATTATGGGCATGGTGATTGACAGTTGCCATGGAGACCAGTATAGAACAGAAATGCTGTATACTGCTCTCCATTGCAAGAGCGATCTGAAGATCGCTGTTACAAATTTCCTATGGGGAAAAGTGAAAAAAGTGTGAAAAAGTAAAAAAAATTTAAACACAAACATGAAAAATAAAATAAAAACACATACACCACCTGTCACGGGTGCCCCTCCGCGACCCTCAACCCGGGTCGCGGGCGCACACGTGCCTCCCAGCCTGGCGGCACCGCTGCCCGCATGTCGGGCAACAGACGCGCTGGCTCCGGTGGCCGTGTCCCGGCTCACTTACCCGTCCTCACTCCCGCTGCGTCTCCTGCCCCCGGCGCGCGCGTCCCTGCTCCATAGGGTGCCCGCGCGCCAGTTCTGTTAAATTTAAAGGGCTAGCGCGCCGGTAATTGGGTATTGCAGGCCGCTGCCCTTATTTAAGCCTGCCTCTTCCTGATGCCCTTGCCGGATCTTTAGTGCCCATTGCCTATTGAGAAAGCATTCCTAAGTCTTGTTCTGATTACCGTGTACCGTACCGCTTGCCTCCATCCCTCGACCATGAATGGTCTGTCTGCCCTGACCTTCCTGCCTGTCCATGACCACGAACCTTGCCACCTGCCTTGACCAACCTGCCTGTCCCCGACTACGAGCTTGCCTTCTGATTTTGTACCACGCTACATCTCGGCTGCCTCCGCAAGCAAGTCACGTCAGGGGTAGCGACTGGTAGACTCCCGCCGCAGCAAGTCCATCCCGCTTTGTGGCGGGCTCTGGTGAAAACCAGGACCTACTTAGATTCCGCTCCCTGGCGTGGCTTACACCATCGCTTTCAGTGGTCCAGAGGATCCACTACCTCAAACCGTGACACCGCTCTTTTCACCTTTACAAACGCCATTTCCCCCAAAAAAGATGAAAAATAAATAAGGTACCCATATTTGGTATCACCGCAAGCGTAACGACCTGCCCTATAAATATGTCATGTTAATTAAACCATACAGGGAACGCTTTTAAAAAAAAACAATCAAATAATTGCGATTTTTGTTCATAAAATGGAATAAAAAATGGAATAAAAAGTGATCAAAAACTCATATAAACGCCAAAGTTGGGCCAATTAAAACGTCAGTTCATCCCGCAAAAAAATTCCTTATACATCTCTGTATTCGGAAAATTTAAAAAGTTAGCTCTCAGAACAGAACGATGCATAAATATTGTTTTACACAATAAAAACACTTTTTTTTTTAAAGTGCTTCAACATAAAAAAACTATATAAATTGGGTATCGCTGTAAAGCTAACTTGTCACGGATACTGCTAAGTGAACGCTATTAAAAAGAAAAAGAAAAAACACTACTAGGATTGCAGTATTTTCTTCACCCTGCCTTTCAAAAAACGGATTTAAAACTGATAAAAAAAAGTCTTGTCCCCCAAAAATGATACCAATAAAAACATCAACTCAAGCCCCTACAAAACTCCGTACGCAGAAAAATAAAAAAGTAATGGCTCTCAGACTACGGAGATGCAAAAACGTGTTTTCCTTTTTGAATAACAGTGTTTTCTTGCGCAAAAGCAGTAAGATAAAAAAAATACAAATTGGTTATTGCTGTAATCGTAGCGACTTGCTGAGTAAAGCTAGCATGTCATTTATACTGCACAGTGACCGCTGTAAAATATAGAAATAAAAAACACTATAAGGAATGCTGTATTTTATTCAAAATGCCTCACAACAACCTTAATAAAAAGTGATCAAAGTATCATATGCCCCCCATAATGGTACTAATAAAAATGTCAAATCATCCTGCAAAAAGCAAGCCCATAATCAGCTCTGTATACAGAAAAATTAAAAAGTTATGGCTGTCAGAAGAGAACAACATAAAAATGCCATTTGTATAGACCTATTTCTATCATGTAAAAGTAATAAAACTTAAAATCTATATAAAATTTATATAATTGAAGTTGTACCAACCCCCATAGTAAAGTTATCCTATCATTTATCACATACGGCGAACACTGTAAAATTGAAGCCCAAAAAATCAATGGCAGAATTGTGTTTTTTCCCCCCATTTTCATGGTCCAATGCTAAAAAAACTATGGAACACCTGTGTGCCCAAAATGCGCAGTAGATGAGATCCCTGAGGGGTGTTGAATTCGAGATGGGGAAACTTCTAAAAGGTTTCACCAATTCTGGTAGTTTGGAGGCTTTGCAAATGCGACATGGCACCCACCAAAATCTGCGTTCCAAAAGCCAAATAACACTCCCTCCCTTATATGTCCTGACATGCGCCCAAACAGCAGTTTATACCCACATGCAGGGTATTACTGACCTTGGAAGAAATTGCGTAACAAAATTTGGGGTGCTTTTTTCCAGGATGCATTGCAAAAATTACAAATTTTCAGCTAAAATTGCAGCTTCTTGGAAAAAAAAAGTTTTCACAGCCTAATGCTAAAACATTTGTGAAACACCTGTGGGGTCGATATACTCACTACACCCCTGGATATATTCCTTAAAGGGTGTAGTTTCCAATATGGGGTGTTTATTAAGTTTTAGTGCCTTAGGGAGTCCGCAAACCTGAAATGGCACCTAAATAAAATCATAATGAAAATGAGACCCAGAGTCCAGTAGGTGCTCCTCCTATTCTGGGGCTTGTGGTTGAGCCAAATAGCGCACTAGGGCCACATATGGGATATCTCTGAAAACAGTAGAATCTCGGGGATCAATATTAAGTTGCATTTCCCTGATCATATCTACCATGTTCTTGTGAATAATGGATAAATATTGAAAATCTGCAAAAAAAAGTGAAAATGTAAAAATTCACCTCCACTGCTTTAATTCCTGTGAAACATCTAGTGGGTTGGTAAACTTCCTAAATGCTGTTTTGAATACTGTTAGGGGTGTTGTTTCTTAGTTGAAGTCATTTATGGGGGTATTTAACATACAGGCCAATCAAACTCACATTACATCTGGACTGGTCCCTAAAAAAATGTTTATTACTACTAAATTTCTAAGCCCCCTAATGTCGTAAAACAAAAACACATTTAAAAAATTATGCCACCCTACAGTAGACATATGGTAGATGCTAGTTATAAACGTTTTTGAGTGGAATAACTACCTGTCTTACACGCAGAAATTTTTGAAGTTTGAAAATGGTACATTTTTCACGCTACTTTTGATACTTTTCACAAATAAACAAGGATTTTTTGGACCAAAATTTCTTACTATCTTAAAGTGCAATGTGTCACGAGAAAACAATCTCTGAATCACATGGATAGGTAAAAGTGTCAAAAAATGTATTCTCACATAAAGTGACACATGCCAGATTTAGAAAATGGGGTTCCATCATAGAGACCAAAACTGGCTCCGGCGGTAAGGAGTTAAACAATTTTGGACAGCCTATATAATGATATTATGTCTTTGGAAGCTTCTGATAGGTTTATTGGAAACATCTGAGTTAATTAGAGATGCATTTGTGAATGTATTTTAAAGCACACCAGAAACATACTGCTTCTGTGTGTAACATCATGGGAAAGTTTAAAGAAATCAGCCAACATATCAAGAAGAGGATTGTAGACTTACACAAGTCTGGATCATCCTTGGGTGCAATTTCCAGATACCCGAAGGTGCCTCGTTCATCTGTACAATTATACGCAAGTACAAACAAGATGGGAATGTCCAGCCACTCAGGAAGGAAACAGGTTCTGTGTCTCAGAGATGAATGTACTTTGGTCTAACATGTGCATAACAACCCAAGAAGAAGAGCAAAAGACCTTGTGAAGATATTAGCGGAAGCTAAGATTGTGTCATTATCCACAGGTACTGTGGGCTGAAAGGCCACTCTGCCAGGAAGACGCCATTACTCTAAAATAAACATATAAAAGCCAGAATAATGTTTGCAAGTGCACCCAGGAACAAAGACCTACATTTTTGGAGACATGTCCTGTGGTCTAACAAAACTAAAATTGAACTGTTTGGCCATGATGACCATTGTTACGCTTGGAGGAAAAAGGGAGAAGCTTGGACACCTAAGAATACCTTCCCAACTGTGAAACACGGGGGTGGCAGTATCATGTTGTGGGGTTGTTTTGCTGCAGGAGGGACTATTCCACTTCACAAAATAGATGGCATCATGAGGAAAGAAGATTATGTGGCGATACTGAAGCAACATCTCAAGACATCAGCCAGGAAGTTAAAGCTTTGACGGAAATGGGTTTTCCAAATGGACAATGACCTGAAGCATACTGCCAAACTGGTTACAAAGTGGCTTTAGGATAAACAAATTAATGTTTTAGAGTGGGCATCACAAAGCCCTGATCTCAATCCTACTGATAATTTATGGGCAGAGATGAAAAGGCAGGTACGAGCAAGGCGACCTAGCAACATGGTTCAGTTACACCAGTTCTATCAGGTGGAATGGGCCAAAATTCCTACCAAATATTGTGAGAAGCTTGTGGAAGGATATCCAAAATGTTTGACCTAAGTCATACCGTTTAACGGCAATACTGCCAAATACTAATGAATTGCATGCAAAAATTTTGCAGAAAGTAATATAAATGCCTTAAAAAATTATTTCTCTCTCATTATTTTGGCAAATATAAACAATTTCGGTAATCCTAATGGACCTAAAACGGGTAAGGTTTATTCAGATTTCATGTCAGATAGTGAGAAAAACATGTACATGTGTCTTTTTATATAGTATATGTAAACTTCTGGTTTCAACTGTATTTATCTTCTGACATTCTGGCTATAATTTTTTGTTTCACCTACATAGCCTGGCCCACATGGGAATTTGGTAAGGTAAATTATATTACTAAGGTATGAAAAAGGACATACAATGAAAAAATAAAAACTTACCTGTTGAATGTGTAAAAAGGAGACCTTTGCTAGCATTACCATATGGTGCACAGTCCAGATAGGAACATAAGCCTGGGTTGGGACTCTCAGTGATGGTTGTTTGTCTTGTGGTTTTGCAGAGACCCATGTCTAATTTGACCAATGTCTCACTGAGGTTCTTGCTATGTATATGCCATGATTTCCTTTTCTTTTTCTAGAAAATGTCAGGGTGTTGATTATTTAGAATATGCCAGGGTTTAAAAGTGATTACTCCCGGATATAACACATGAATAACACATGGTACTTGGTTTGTCTGTCTCCAGATTTTAGAGTAAATTATGTTTCTTGAAAAAGGGTTTGCACCTTACAGGTTGTAAAAAATTGCTCCATTAATTTATGCATCATTTCTTTCAGTCTAGTGTGCACTTTTCCTGATCTGATAAAATGTATTTAACTTTCATAAATTTAGAAGGTGTTAAAGATTTGACTAATTTGGTGGTCTGGTAGCTATGGAAATTGAATTAAATTGTTGATGTTCTCCCACATTTCCAATTAGTTTGTTGACATACCCTTCCAGATACATTAATCGAAACTATTTTACAGCATGATTCAAAAAACTAAACTAGCTCATCTAGACAGATCTTAGTTCACAATAATATTAAAATATATTAAAAACATTATACATCTTACAGAGACAACATCTAATGCGTTTTAAACTCCACTGAGTCCTTAAAGGGGTTTTATCATTACAAAGATCATGTCTCAGATTATGGGGACAGTAAAAATAAGCACTTTTGTAATTGGGTTGCATTACCTCTGTCACTTAGTTTAGCAGATATCAGCTTCGCTGTAAATCTGTCTTCTATTTCTGCTGTTGCTGGTCAGAACGCCCCCTGGTCGATTCCTGTGCCCTAGACACGCCCCCTGCACTGTGATTGGCTGGCTGACATTTCATTCAGCCTGTTGGGATATGCCCCTAGACAGGAAACATCATGGCCACGCCCGCTGCACTGATTGGCTGCCTGCACACTCTGTGTTTACTCCCCTCTGAGCTGTTAAAATCGATAGTGAAACCAGAGTCTGCTGGCTCTAGGGGGAAGGATCTGGGCAATTACTGGCTGTTTAAAGGGCTTTTGCCAAGAGGTTGATTCACCTCCTCACAGGTTCAGTCCTTAAGCCGCTACTTTGAAAAGAGGGCGTTCTGTTCCTCAGATCGAATGCAAGCCCTGCCTCCTTATGACGTCATCATCTGTAGTGTATAACATAAGGATTCAACACTGTGTCTGTATGAGCTGCTTGTGTAGTGCAGTGCATAGGTGATCAGCTTGGCAAGCCAGAGGTTGGGAGTTCAAGCCCCATTGTTTTGGTTTGTTTTGTTTTTTTTCTTTTATAAATTGTACACATATGTAAATATATGAAAATATATATTTAGACATCCATAATTTTATATATACACACACACACAGAAAACTCCCCTATATAGTGTCCCATCCTCACAGTCACACCAAGCACTTCCAACATATGTGATACAATGCATATACTCTCGGGAATGAGACATGATATAGGGGAGCTATGTATGTGTATGCATATCATTATAGAGCTTGACATATATATTTTAGGTCTCTCTACATATGTGTAGAATTTAGGGGGGGAGGTGGGGAATATCCCCTGTGAGGGGACTAGAACTCACACCCCTTTGTTGTAAAACCAACACTCTACCGCTGCACCATCAGCCAAGTCAGTTATAGGCTGAGCAGGTTCTTCTCTCAAAGCTGATTTGCTACTCCTCCCCCCACTGTTTTCACTCATATCACTGACAGCAAGCAGAGATCTTTACTTGAAGCTGACATTTGTCCTTGTAGTTGAGTAAAGGTCTCTGCCTGTTGTCAGTACAATTTGGTTGAACACCACTAGAACAGAAGTTAAAGCTGTTGGCTTTCAGTGTGTAATCTAAGAGATATAATAGATATAATAGGTGCTTGCTGCAGCTTGTGGAGCCTCAAGGCTGCAGACATAAGCATGCAGGAGGCTACAGAGCTGTTATATCCAGACAACCCTCTGCATCCCCTGCTTCAAACAAAATGATGATGTCACAGTTCTTCAGTGAGGGGAGACACGCATCGTGGGAGGGGAGACACGCCTGCTGAGAGGAAGAACACGCCCCTGGATTTCAAACTCAATCTGAGAAAATTAGCAGAACAGCACGAGCAGCTCAAACGATAAATCCCCTTTAATCATAGTCCAGGATTTATGAACAGATCATTTGTGTACAGAAATGTATTCAAGTCATTCATGTATATGACTGCAAATGTAGGTGCAATATTGCACCCCATGGCAATCATTAAGGTAGGAATTTAAAATTGCTGCCAAACATAAAGTAATTGTTCTTGAAAACAAAGTTCAGTAATTCAATTATACAAGCATATTCATTTGGAAATAACTCTGTTCATCCCAGTACAAAATAGGTACCACTTAACCACATAAGTCAATGGATGTAGCAGCTTCCAGGCAAATCTTTAGGATTGGTACATTTGTGGCTTGTAGGACAGCTCGGCCTAGGCATCTTATGATGCAGGTGTTTCTAACACAAGCAGCAGTATAACACCACAACTATATTTCAAAGTGTATATCGATAAAACACCCAAAAACTTAAGTTAGCTACGACTAAGAGCCAGACAGGCTTGAAACATGTAAGAAATGAGGAGCTGCTAATTAAAGTTGTTTTGCAGTTTAATCCAGATGTGAAATAAACTTGTCGCTTTATACTACTGCTGATGCTGAAAACATCTATATTCAAGAGAGTTCCAAAGTGTCAGCATCTTCAGATCACAAAAAAACTTTATTCACAGTGCTTGAGTGATGCTTGATAAAAGCTATGAGTCAAAACGTTGCATTTTGTTGGGGATATGCATGTGCTATATAAAATGCGATGTTTCAGCTCGTAAGTACCCTCTAACAAGCAATGGGTTATTGAGCTTTTGGTTGAAATTTCAGGATAAACATAATATTTCTTGAATTTTTTTTAGATGAACTAAATGAGAGAATCAATTAACTTTAGAATGCACATGCCCAACTGTTCAGTATTTTATTCCTTTTGGTACAACTTTGTTGATTTCTAACCAGGAGCTTAATGGTAAAATTCTCAACAGGTGTTTGATCCCTGAATCGCCCAGTAAATTTAGGGGATCAATTTGAATTGGGATTTGAACAGTCCTCATCATGCTATTCACATTTTGACATCATGAGACCAAGACAACACCTTAGAATTGATCAACAGTACCTTTGTATTGCGAGGCTTCAAGCATGATGCTCTTAGACAGAAGTGGCCACTAAGCTTAGAGTGTCACAGATTGTCAGCAGCAGGTTGTAACAAAGATACAGAGAGACTGGAAGAGTCACGAAAAGACAAAGAAGTGGACGTCTTTTGGCTACATCACATATTAATGACTGTTTCATTGTAAACAACGCACTGTGGAACTGGATGATGAATGCCACACAACTCCAAGCACATTTAAGGGAGTTGAGAGGCACCCAAGTGTCATGTCAGACTATTTATAACCCTTTACATCAGCAGGAATTGCGTGCTAGATGACTTGACCACGCCACCAGTCACAAGCATTATCGTCTTGCATGAACCAGGAAGCATCTACGCTAGACGAAGGACCAGTGGTCCTCAGTGCTGTTCAGATATTGATTTGATTTACTCTGAGCAGAAATGAAGGCTGCCAACAATGTTGAAGACGTTAAGGAGAGTGCTATGCATCAGCCAGTTCAAGTACCCTTGCCGGTTTCTTAGCACGCAGATTACTCTGATGTAAACGGTTATGAATAGTCTGAAATGAGACTTGTTTGCCTCTCACCTCTCTTAAATGTGCCTGGAGTTGTGTGGCATTCATTATTTGGTTCCGCAGGGCTTTGTTTACAATGATGCGGTCATCAGTATGTGATATCTCCAAAAGATGTCTACTTCTTTACTTTTCTGTTCCTCTTCCACTCTCTCTGTATCTATGTTGCAAATTGCTGATGACACTGTGACACTCTAAACTCAATGGTCACTTACATCTGAAAGCATTCTGCTTGAAACCTCACAATGGGAGGTACTGTTAATCAATTGGAAGGTGTTGTCTTGGTTTCAAGATGTCAAGATGTGAACAGCACGATGAGGAGGACTGTTTAAATCACAATTCAAATTGATCCCCTAAATTTATTGGGAGATTTAGAGATCAAACATCTGTTGTGAATTTTTCCAGTTAGCTCCTTGTTAGAAATCAGCAAGTTGCACAAAAAGTACTGCAACATTGGACAGTTGGACATATGCACATATGCATTCTAAAGTTAAGAGATGATCTCATTTAGTTAATTTAATAAAAATGTTAAGAAATGTTGTGTTCATCCTGAAATTTAAGGAGTAGTGCATGTTTGTGAATAATGCATATCAGATGTTCATGAGCCTGCGCTTTTACTTTGGATGGGATTGTGGAATAGTGAGAATTGACTCGTTTCTTTCCCTTGTGATTCCTCCTCATCTTATCCGGAGATTTCTTCGGTAACCTGAGCTGTTTAAAAAAAAGTTGAGTTCCTTCTAGATCCTGCTGATGTTGTATGATGTTGTCACATTGTATTTTTTTCTGTATCATGGACAAATTTAGATTATTTCTGCTTCTCAAGGTTGCTCCTAGATGCTGTTCAAGCTATTCATTAGATTTGTTTCTTCAAATTAGTATAGAAATGATGTTGTAGAGTAGCAGCTTCTTCTTTTCTTCGTTCCTTTTTGCTTTGATTATCCTTTTGTAGGAAGGTAGTAAGTGGCACAGCATCCATTTTCATATTTAGAATCTACCTTATGCAGAGTGTACCCTTTATCCAGTTATGTTGCCACATAATCATATTTGTGAGCATTTTTAGTTTTTCATGTTGATACTGTTTATGTATTTATGTAAATTTTTTAAAATAAAAAAAGAAATCCCAAGTAATAACCAGAAATATTGTTGCTAATAAAGAGATGCACAAAGCAACATGTGAAGTTGGAGGACTGTTTTTTAAATATATAAATTTTTTTAATGAACATTACTTTTCACAACTTTTATAAAATCAAAAATTTTCCAGTTTTCATATAAGAGGGGTTGACTTCCTAGTAAAACAAATGCAAGGAGCAGTTCCTTGGCCTCCAGTAAAATGAAAAAAACTTATATATTCACCTTACTCCAGTCCCAAGTTCCAGCAACGCATCTTCCCTGATTGATATTGTGTCACTTCTGAACGGGGAGCTGATTGGCTGCAGCGATCACATGACTCTATTTAGATCACCATTTGGAGCGATTCAGTTTTGGACAGTGATGTAAATTAGTTGCACGTATTCGCTGTAGCTAATCAGCGGCTGCAGAGGAGATATCCCCATTCAGAAGTAACATGTCAACAGAAGACCAGGGAGATGTGGACCGCTATAGGTGAGTATAAATTTTAAGATTTATTAGGGGCCTGGGAGCTGTTCCTTTTCTTCCCTTTTAGCACAGTTTACTGTCTCGAATTGTCTCAGCTATTATCAAATACTAAATAGGAGAGCTTTAAATATACTTTGAAGAACTATATTGCAAATTTTAGTCCTTTGGGCTATTAAAATTAAATCCAACATGGCTTATACCTTTGGTAAAAATAGTGATAAATAATAAAAAAGGGCATTTAGAAAGTCAGAGGGATCAGCATTAGCCTTTGAAAATTATAAAGAGCTCAATTAAGTCTGTAAAAAAGTGATAAAATCAGCAAAATAAAAAAACAAAAGGTATGTGGCCATGGACAGCAAAACAAACCACATATAAATGCAAAAAAGTCAAAATCAGAGCATGCAGGGTCCTTAAATGACAGTAAAAGGGAATTGGTCACTGGTGATCCAGAGAAGGTAGAGCTACTAAATGTGTTCTGCAGCTCTGCATATACAAAACAGGAGAAAGTAGCTGATGTAGGCAGTGCCAGGGCTGATATATGTGGTACCAGTGCTGATGTAGGCAGTGCCAGTATTGTTCATACATGAACTGATAATAAATTGGTGTGTGGAAATGATCCAAGCCAAGTTAAATAATCAAAATGTGAACAAGGCTCCAGGACTAAAGGTCTTACACGCAAGAATCCATCATTTCTGTGCTCCCTCATTTAATAATTAAAGATTCTCTGATGACTGCTATAGTGCCCGGAGACTGGTACAAGGCAAATGTGCAACCTATCATCAAAAAGGGCTTTAGGTCTTGCCCAGGAAATCATAGACTAGTAAGTTTAATGTCTATTGTGGGGAAATTATTTGAGCGTACTATAAGGTAATATATACAGAAATACTGTACCATTAAGTTTGGGGTCACCCAGACAATTTTTTTTTTTCCCTGTAAACCCTTACTTTTATTTCAAATGAGTGGCAATATGAAAGCTATATTTTTCTACTTCAAACTTTGCTTTCATCAAAGAATGCTCCATTTGCAGCAATTCCAGCATTGCAGACTTTTGGCATTCTAGCTGTTAATTTGCTGAGGTAATCTGGAGAAATTTCACCCCATGCTTCCAGAAGCCCCTCCCACAAGTTGGATGGGCTTGATGGGCACTTTTTTTAAACATGCAAATTTATTTTATTTCAATATAGAGCATACAAATAAAGTACAAATACACATGCGATAGCATCTAATTAGTTATAAAAAAATAATAACCAACAACATTAATAACAAGGCCTCAGTTGCCAATATCACAGTTAATAAAAGGAAAATACATTAAGGATAAATAAGGAACACTGGTCAATATGAGCTGAAGAGAGTATATAAATTTGAAGTTTTCTTCTTGGGGTTTGACAATAAATCAATAAAGTTATACGACAAGGTTTTCAACAGCCCTAGAATTGTTAAGACAAAATCATGAGTCAAACAATTATACCTTCTCGGGTTTATTTAAAGAATCTAGAAGTGACCCAAAGAGACCATCTCTTTTTAGTATGAATAGCCAAGTGGGGTGGAACCAGCAAGCATGACTCCGAGTGATATTGAAGGTTTGTTCTATGTATTACCTCTGTTATCCCTAGGGGTCTGGATGATTTCCAGGAAGACGCTATAACCATACGAGCTGCAGTTAGTACATGGAACAAAATTGTTTGGAATGATGATGGATATTGTGATAGGGAGATATCTAATACGGCAACTTCGGGGGTGAGAATTATCGGGAAATCTAGAACTTCTGAAAGCAATTTTTCCACTTCTCTCCAGAGAGGTTTCGTAGATGGGCAATTCCACCACATGTGTATCAATGAGCCTAAGGCTCCACAGTTCTTCCAACACCACTTTGAAGAACCGGGTGACATATG